>FJUW01000038.1:217737-495775 GCA_900074885.1 Rhynchosporium graminicola
ATAGATTATACTAGCTTATCTCCTCTTTTAAGGCAGTCGATTATATATTATAGCTAATAATAATAGTAATAGGCCTTAAGATTCTGAATAATACCTTAATTAAGAGGTTAGAAACGACTCGTCGAGTTTAGAGGTAGCTAGTAAATCCGAATATTCGCAAGTAGCGGACATAGTTCTAAGCTAGTATAATAAGCTAAGAAGTTATCTATAGCTAGCAAGATAGTTCTATTACTAATATAGCGATAGAAAGCCTTTAGCTAGTTAACTATAATAACTATATTCATCTAAGCCTTCTTATTCCACCGCTACTCGCCTCCTATAGTCGAAACGCTAATATTCCGTAAAGCGCGCGGCGTTTTATACTTTCTAATATACTATATTAGAAGCTTATCACTTCCTATAGCGTTTATATAAATAATAAGAGATATTCGAGACTTATCCTTCTTCAGGCTAGCGCGGGGTTATATTAATAGACCGCGAGAAGGGGTTATTCTCCAGAATAAGCCGATTTCGTCTATATTATATATATCCTCCTTATTATATTCGCCGGCTAGTGTTCGTAGAGCCTTTATCTCGTCTTCAGTCGATTCTAGTATAGAGGCGTCTTCTCTAAAGCGCTATTATACTCGTATATTATATCTCTTCTTATAGCTTTTAAGCTAGCGTTTACTGAATTCAGGGTAAGGCTTACCCTGATATTAAGGTAATTAGTACTAGAGAGTCTGCGCCTTCTGCCGTATGATTTCACTTATTATAAACCCTCCGCGAGCTTCAATCCGAAGCTGCTATTATATAAGAATCTGCTCTAAGTCTTCCTAATAGCCTACTCGTAGTCGTGACTATATGCTATTAATTACTGAAGCTATAGATATGTCGTTAAGGTAGGAGAAATAAGCTCTAAGAGACTCTAATATAGTTAACTAGCTAATCTTATAGTTGAATTAAGTATAGAACTAATTAATATAAGCCTTATAAGACGGTATAAGCGTTTAGGAGCTTCGCTAGCGTCGTAGAGCTCGTCGCTACTTAATTATAATTGATATTCGAGGTATACTGAGCTGAACTAATATAACGATATACGGCAATTTAGTAATAATATCGTTGATATTAGGAATTATATAAGAAAACGCTTCGTCCGTGGAAATATATCGCTATAATGGAAATATCGTTATAATAGTGATCGTTATAACAGGGGTTTCACTATATCCAGTTTTACTATTCGAAGTCGAAAGGCTAGATAATATCTAGTTAATTGTCTACCTTCCCAATTCCAATTAGCTAAGTTGTAGGCCACTTCCGAAATCTGACCTGTCCTCGGTAAATGTGTAAAGTCTAATCGGAAGGCCTACCTAGCCTGATGAGGTTTACTACCTGCGCACAACAAATCTAGAAGAGATACTAGACACAATTCACATTGAGTCATATCGTTATTGAGCTGCTGAGTATCTTCCTTCGCCTTCGGCACGGATCAAGAACCGCGCTAGCTCTAGCACATTAATTCCCTGCTAGTAATATAACGGAGTTCAAAAAATGATTCTACTCGCGCGGCTATGGCAATGCTGATCCCGAATGAAATGTAACATACCAGCCACGAGACGCGCAACTGATATGGCACTAAACCGACAGATCTAGAAAGCCACATCTGGTTAGCAGTGAAATCTGGTGGCGGCTCGCCTTGCCTCACGGACTGCCGAGGGAGATCGTCACTGTCTCGGGCGAAGCACTGAATGACGGGCTCTGCACTAAGAACTCGAATTCGATTTCTCCAAGTATACGCATAGCTTGCGTTTTCGCTGTTTAAATGCATGTGCAACGATGGTGGCAGGGATAACATTCAGCCAATTGACATATCTAGAAAACAGTATTGGTGTCATGGCTGAATATCCAATATTTGGTTCTGATCTGAGATTCCAGCAAGTCGATTTAACGCAGGTCGACTGCAGCAAAGAACTGGTAAATAAGTAATTAATTTTCAGCAATCCCCTGCCTCTAATGGCTGCCTCACACAGCCACGTTCGGAACCTTGTTTCCTAATAATCTAATGGGCTCCCAACAATACGATATACCTATTCAGATCTTTACCCCATGTAGTTCAGCCTGAGCCCGCGGTATGATAACACACCAATATCCCTGTCCTATGTATGCTGTCCTCCCCCAATCTCAGCCCTGAGCTTTGAGCCCGAATGGACACGAGCTCGGGACCCGGCAAGGACACGATTAGGGCTACATTCTCATTGTCCTCTGCCATGGTCATGACATTTGACTTTCTCTACAATTAGACCCAATGTTATTTATGAAGAGCGTTACGACTATTCAATGTCTGTTTCTGATTCCCAACTTATTGCAACTCATTGATCCAAAAGATATCAAGGGTTCGATTTCTACACCTTTCAGAAGTAACGACAGGCAAGTACATTTCTGTTCTGAATCATGCAAAGAACTGGGTCCTTTTGACCCAGAACGTTATGGGGTTGGACCAGCCTTTTCCCAAGCAAGGTGTAAGCTGCAGGTCAATATTTCCGCGACCGACCATAAATTGCGCATTCAGCGATGCTGGGATTGCTCACCTTATGGGTACAAGGCGCCCTTATTCGCAGCCACGACGGGGCTTGCGCATCGCACTATGCACATTTCAGCTCTCGAGGGATGGATAGGATACTTCAGCACACAATCTGACCTACGTTTAATAAGGCGTGAGGTCTGGCCGCTTCAGATCCCAAGCCGAAAGTATAATCGTACCGGTTACCAATTTCTCGGATACGAGTTCTGGACGCCATCCTCAATTGCCTAGTACCTTGTACATTCTTTTACTCGCTGCTGAACAGAATATCAATCTATAGCTGGCCAGCCGACATCCAATTCGGCCGACCCAATGAGGTCGGCATGCAGCGTGTGGTGGGCCGAAATAAGTATGATAGCAGACAGCCGAAAAACGCCAGAGATAGATCTGATTGATCTACTGAATGCCAGCGGTCTGGAGTAATGCAAGGAACAGTAAATCTTGGAGCCGGCGCAGAGTGTTATGTCCGTCTGGAAATCATGAAATTGTGAGATAAGTTACCTTCGCTCTATACTTACACAGCGCAACCGCGGATAAGAATAGAGTCGGTGAGATGCCACAATTGACTGCCGCGCGCAACTGCGTTACATCACCATAACTTCCATCTTAGTCACTGTACCACGAGCTCGCCCAGGAAATCGGTATCCATCAGTCAAGACGCATGCACGGCTTCGTTGACAGTGTTCCCAACAACCTATCGCTTCCTGCGGTAGCACATGTCACGTCAATGTTCATGCACTCTCACTGGCTACAACCAATTCTTATAATCTCAAGAATGCCAGGAAATTCCTACCTGAATTGCCACTCATGTTGGACAGCCCCAGTTTCGCAGATTTGTATCTTGCAGGGAAAAATGCCTGGGATATCTGCACGTCATGGTTGGAGACGAGGAGTTGTACAAGGCGTTTCACTTATAGACAGCTACCAAATCGCATCTTCCTCGAAACGCAGTACGAAGGAAGAAGAGCTTCCTCAAATTGACTTCCTGGCTAACAATCGACATTTACAAGCCTCTCGACTGGACAGATATTGATAGATAAATCACCGATCCTTCTGCCGACATATCGCAGTCCTCGGCGCTGGATTCAACCCTACACCGTAGGAGGGGCGAACCGCCATGGGATCTCGAGGAACGAATCAAAAAGGTGACTTGACAAATAATGCGATCACGGAGATGTCTCCAAGTTTGAGGAGACGTTAAGCCATGGCAAGGCTGACCACATGATCAGCTTAGCACCTCCGAGTCGTCTTTTCCTCCCGACTATATCAAGTCTTGTCACAAGCCTGACCAAGCGAAGCAGACTCATTGTAATACTTTCCGTTCCTGGAAACCGGACTTGCAACCCAGGTCGTCGATTACATGTGATTGCACGCTAACGAGCAGCCCAAAATAAATACCAGGCGTCTAAGAAGCAAGATCTCAATACGCCGAAGTACCGAAAACCAGGATTCAACATGCCAGCCTTGCTGCTATGTGGCCGCACGAAACTAGTAGATATGCAAATCCCAAATTCCGGGTCCAAGATTCTGGGTAACAAGTAGGAAAGAAATGCATATGACGCAAGGAGTATTTTCAGCTGGTAAGCCACCAGAGTCATTTTGCCAATGGTCAACCTTGCGTAACACAAAATATGCTGAAGAAACGCCACAGGTAAAAGCAAAATCACAAAATTAAAAACTTCACATTTCTTGCCCGAGTCTTCGTGTAACGTCGTACGATACCAACCAACAACCTTTACTTTCCTGATTGAGAGGATTAGCATTCATATCCCCACGAAAGACGAGAGTTTACTCTCCCCCTAAGTACTTGCGACAGTGGATCAAATCCATGACCCTTAAGCTCCGAGTGGTTATATACCTTGGTATGCCTTGAAGCACGGGTCAAAGACTGGTCAAACATGAGAATAAAGGACCCAAGGAGAGTTCAAGAAACCTAGAGGTAGCTCGACGTGGTCTTCTCACTGGCCAAATACCCTAGTATTCTATCCACACAGCCTCCATATGTTTCCCTCAAAGTACCCACAATCACAAGTAATTAGGGGGGGAAGAGTATCAGTCAGCGGAAGTAGACTCCAGACTGTCAGATAGCCTGTGTCAGCCTTGTAGAGTAAATCAACAAGTATCTTCGGTGTAGTCTTTGTGGACTCCGCTATTGGCTATCTTTTGAGGCCGATCGTTCGCGCAAATGTAACATGGATCTTGCGAAACAATTCTCACAATTTACTTTGGGTTGAACACAGACGATTCTTCGGATGCCTCGGAGATTTCCCATCAGTGTATTCGCCGGTCGTGACAGCTTGGGAGCCCATGTATTGGACGTGACGGCCAGGGCGTGTAGGGAGTGAAGCGCTGGGGACGGAGGACAAGGTCGATTTTGGGAGGTGGATACCCCCTTGCAGATCAACGGCCTTTGAAACTGTGCGGCACTTTGATGCCACGGGAGATCATTGTAGTTCATCGCCATTAATCAAGTTTCATAAGATTTGACGCAACTTCTCCGAAAATTAGCTTGCCTGAGGCAGCACTTTCACTAGGAGAAGCCCTAATATATTATCGCTTGTAGAGAGTTGACCAGGATTCAAGGATCTTCAAATCGAAAGCGGGATAACAAAGTGCAAAGAGTAAAATACCAAAGATTTTATTACGAAACAAGGCATCTAAGCATCTATTATCGCTTAATTGCTCTGAACCCCTATTCACCCCTGATCAGTGAAGTATCGAGGCTGTTTGTAGGTGGGCGAGGCATCGAAAGTGAAAGGCAAGGGACAAATGCGACGAGGGCTTTGGCCACCAAGAGCAGAGGCACATTTCCAAGAAAGCAGGCAAAGTGGATTACAGACCCTCTCCGACGAATATGGCGCTCTCGCGAGTTCCAGGGGATGAGGACTTATACGTTGGTGGGTATGTTAAGCCGCCATGTTTGCACTTGCCACTTCAGCCTCACTCCCAGATCTATTTACACACGTGATGGTCTTCTCCATTTTCCTCCTGGGGCAAATTGCGATTGAAGAGCGGAGCAGAAATACTTCAGCATCTTACATGAAACCCAGCGCTAACAAGTGGACAGAGTCTTCACATTGCGCCGCTCGTCGGCTCTTGAAGAGAAGAATATCACCCATATTGTCTCCGTGTTGAAGTACGACTTCAAAGATTTTCAACATTGGGAAAAGTACAGCCAGCTGAGTATCGAGGTTGATGATGTCGATGATGAGAATCTGCTGGTCGAGTTTGAAAAGACTGGGCAGTTCATTGAGGATGGGCTGAAGAGTGAGAAGGGTGGCAAAAAAGGAGCTGTGTTGGTTCATTGGTGAGTTTTTATTCTTTCATTTCGGATGCATGTCAATGGTTCCTGCTATAGTATAGTTTAAGATGCCAGTGCAGCCCAAGGAAGGATGTAGCATGGCACAATTCCTCAAGCTTATGGAGTCAGAAAACGAGAAGCTGTTTATTGAGGTATATAATATATTGTGGCTAAATTCGGTGTTTCTTCCTCTTGAACCGCTTGGTGCATGACAATCCTGCCACACGCAGGATTTTGGATGGCCGTTTGTTGTTTTCATGCAGGTCAATCTCGCTAACCTTTTTTTCAGTGCGATGGGCAAATCCCGCTCTGTTACGGTCACGATAGCCTATCTGCTTCGCAAATACCCACATCATACAGTCAAGTCCGCACTTGAGCTGATACGAGAATCAAGACCTATCGCTGAGCCCAACGATGGCTTTATGGCCCAACTACAGCTCTACAAGGATATGGGATGTCCACGTGACATCGAAGCTCAACCTAAATATCAAAGATGGCTCTATGATCAAGAAGTTGGCCTGGCCCTTGCAGCTGGTATGGCACCAGAAAGAGTCCGATTCAGGGACGAAGAGGAAAATATTGAACAGGGAAGCAACGGGAAAGAAGTCGAGCTACGGTGCAGGAAATGTCGGTAAGTACTACGTTTCTGACTTTCATTGCCTCACAGCTATGCTAACACCATTCATAGTCGCACTTTAGCTACAAGCCCACACCTCGTTGATCATCTTCCTTCGCCTTCAAAGATCCAAGCTTTGACAGCAGATGGGCCGATATCGTCGCTCAACCCATCTCTACCACCTCCCCCTCTCCATAGTGCCTGCACTCACCACTTCCTGCACCCTGTTTCTTGGATGCGACCAGCTCTTGAGCAAGGAATACTTAGTGGCCGATTAGAGTGCCCAAATCCGAAGTGTGGAGGTCAACTGGGGCGTTATG
The DNA here is from genome assembly GCA_900074885.1 of Rhynchosporium graminicola. Classification (NCBI taxonomy): domain Eukaryota; kingdom Fungi; phylum Ascomycota; class Leotiomycetes; order Helotiales; family Ploettnerulaceae; genus Rhynchosporium; species Rhynchosporium graminicola. The sequence goes on from FJUW01000038.1 coordinate 224,535, forward strand.
CATGGCAGGGCATGCGATGTAGCTGCGGAGTATGGGTATGCCCAGCATTCAGTCTCCAAAAAGGGCGCGTCGACGAAGTCACAAAGAAGTTTGAGCAGGGTTTCACGAAGTCAGGGAACGTGGGGAACGAAGCCGAGTCGAGGACGGGACATAGTATAAGGCTACCACCGGGAATGAAGGGAAAAGGAAACCTCTAGGGCCGGGAGGGTGAGCTTAGTTACTGGAGACTTCCTACTGCAGAAGTGCATGGACTATAAAGAGCCTAATTTGTAGCTATACAGCGCAAGCATGATTTATCATTGGATTCATGCAAGTCAGATCAGCACGTTCCTGACCAGCATGCACTGTTGTCGCCCGGCATCGAGTATTCTCAGATGCACTGATGCCATCAAGCACCATTTTGAGAATAGACTTCGATCACCTAGGACTTGATAGGGGCTCATGTACATATGGAATAAGCACGACCAGCGCATTCACAGTATGCATCGTTTGGAAGCGGCACAGTGAGACACGGATAAGGAACGGCGGTGCGGATTCCTAAGTTGATGATGAATTTACGCTCGTGATAGTTTCCGCTTTCTGGTTCTTACTGAAATCCTCGGATGGGCACATTGGCTGATGAAGAGGGTAAACCATACACCGCAACTTATGTTGCATAATACGAGCGACAGAAAGACCAGAATGCTGGAATTCCGTCAGCCAAAGTCACCGTATTGACCGAGTGCCCGAGATCCGTCCAGATCCTGCAGAGATATTGAGTAACGCCGAGAAGTTGTGATTAGACAGCATTACACTGTAACGCCAGATGTGGGCTGGGCTCGCTCTCCAACCCTACACTAAGCTTGATGTGCTGACAGAAAATGATTAGATAAACTCTATTGCAGATATCAGATTCACTAGATACGCGGGGAACTCAAGGGCTGTGTGTTGTGTCTCAACCAAAGGCTGTCATCGTGGCACAACATAACAATCCGAGGACTTCGGGACGCAATGTCAGACTTCCCGACCCCGAGATGCGCTTCGTAAACACTGTACTTTGCTTTCTGGCCCGCTTTACGCAAAGTGTGAGAGATATCTGCGTGTAGCTGGAAATAACAAGCGAATTTTGCTGACAAGCCTGGAATTCGATCCCTTTTCTATCCATCACCAAATATACCAAAGAACCGGCCTATAGAGGGGTAGAGGAGCTCATATCGAGTCTAAATTATGTGGCTGATGCAAGGGTTGTAGCAACCGGGCAGTAAGCACTAGCACCAATAGCCCTCATTCTGATGCAAGCGAGTTGAAGACCCCACCCCAGAACCACAAGACAGCATACACCTGCCTGACCTCATTTGCTTGAAATGGATGGTCTGAATTGATTTTGAAGCCAAATTGTGACCTCTTACAATAGCCTATAAGGTGTTCCGCAAGCCCCAATGTAACAATGTTGGTCGCTCGAAAGCCAACGCAATTCAGCCTGCTGATTGCGGTGCAAGCAACCCCAATGAATTGTCTACCAAGCTAAATAATAAATTGTATGCTGAGAGCCTGGTAAAATCCAATAAATCCTTGTTGATTTCGAGGCACATGGCAAATGGACTGCACGGGTCGATCATCAGGGATGTTTCTCATCAGCGGTCCTCGCTCCTCGATCGTACACTTCAAAATTCCAGAAGGAATTGAGTATCTCGAAATGGTATATCGCTGGAGCCTAGACTGGAGAGGAAGCTATCGTGCTACACAAATGGACTTGATGCCAAAAGCGAGGCTAGACGTATCGCCAGTCCGGGGCTGACTGTACCGGATGTTGCTGCACATTTACCAGTCTAGCGTTCCCAATTTTTTTTGTAGCCGTAACAGATAGGCATTCGGACCTCTTAGAAAGCCAGAGGAGTGGGTGCTCTAGGTATGACCAAATCATATCGAAATTGGCATAATCACGTGATTGAACACAGATGACCATTTTGGTCGCTCCGAGAATGGTCTATGGCTCGGGAGTGTGGTCGATTAAGGAAAGCCTTTCGGGACTGTTGGAAACATATTCGGATTCTGAAGGCGGTCTCTGTTGCGTTTCGCAATTTCTGCATTCTTCTTCTTCTCGATTCGCTGCTGGTAAAACGTTTTCTGCAGAGCGAACACCCTGGGCTCTTCCTCAACCACAGCCGGTGTAAGTTCGTCCGACTTCTTCTGCAGATTTTCTGATTAGTGGCATCCTTAATATTTTGGTCTTTGGCACCTTTTCGTCTGCCTTCTTGTCGGCAGTTTTCTCGTCCTTGTCCTTATCTTTCTCCTTTTCCTTGTCTTTCTCTTTCTCCTTCTCCTTTTTCTTCTTTTGCTTTTCTTCAAATTCTTGCTTGAGCCGTTCAACTTCTGCGTCTATCTCTTTCTTCTTCTTAGCAGCTACCGCTGCCGCATCAATGATCGGGTTGCAAAACCCCTTATCTTTGAGGTGCGAGGGACAAACATAGAAGAAATCCTAGACCGATATAAGTGACTGGAGTACACAAATGAGAGTTCTCGTCACCCACCCTGTTCTCAGGAGCAACCATCACACTGGTACTAGGTCTGTAACATATTTCGCAGGCTTTTGAGGCGGTATCAGCGACTTTACGATGGGTGTAGATATTGGCAAAAGATGCCATTGTTAGGAGTGTTTACTGAGGAGATTAGAAACTTATTCCGTGAATGTATATGTATGCTCCGATAAGTGTTATGGAGAGATATAAAGCATGGCAACGCTCCTGTGACGTTGATTGAACGTTTGAACAACGACACCCCTGCAATCTTAGCGCTCGGTCACGTTTCCACTCCAGACCACATTTCGACTTCATTGACTTCATCCGGAATTGACCCTGGACATCTCACGCTGCAGTTCTACACAGGGTCTAACAAATCAGAAATTTTTTGGGGTTGTGGTACATTTGCAATTGGCTTCACACCTCTGGCATTCCAATTGCTTCAAATTCATATTGTATTCTTGTGGAATCTCTCCTTATATGGAGATACCCCGGAGCTTCACTCGCCCGAAAGGAGCTTCTGATATGTCTGGGCATAAGGAACTCTGATGAGTTGAAAGGGGGCGGCCCAACGCGAGAATGTCTCCCTTGTGCGCGAAAGTCTCTTCTCAAACTCACCAAAATGCCCGTTCAATTCTCTGACATACGTAGTAACTCGTAGCCGTTGTTGCTCCATTCTCCTGAAAGCCGTGTTGCGTCTGAACCACATCGATATCCTCGAGGACCTCCTGATTAAGGTCATAATGTTGCATCCAGCAATTTCTTGTGATCAGGGCACATGTTTGCGGATCCGACGGGAATGGTCCAGTGCGAAATTGTCTTTCCACTTCCTGCTCGTGGAATCGAGCTCCGGCAAAACTTCATGCCCCATCATGACAATATATATATTGCGAATCCCAGGGTAAATGGTCTTAGCGTCGGCATAGTCGCCGTTTGGTCGAGGCAGGAAAGACTCGGTAGAATCAACAAGCCATCAAGTAAGACGCTTCCACCAGCTGATTTTCCACCAGCTGATTTGTACATACTTGGAATTCTGCGAGCTTGACTTTGAGATCTTGGTCCAGGAGAAGATTGCGCGGGTGTGTATCGTATTGTATAAATCTTTTTCGATGCAGCTACTCGACTGCTTCGGCAGCTTGGTTGTACCATTGCAGTCTCTGGTCCAGAGGAGTGTCAGAGTTTGCCGTAAGATACTTTCTGAGGTCCCCGTTTGTTACGTACTCAAGAAGCAATCCATCCGGCGTAAATGTTTTCCAGCCGATAATTAGAGGATGACTCGCCATGATCTCAAGGAGTTGGGTCTATTTCTGAAGCTCTGAAATTTTGCCTTGCGTGTATGGATACTTCACCAATAAAAGTTATCTCCACCACGACCAATCATTCGCTTGATGCCGGAGAGATAGTACGCGGTATCTGAACATCTTCGCTTTGGACATCACGAGTTCTCAGGGTAATATGGTTGATTAAGATGTGGACATTCGTCGCCCCTCCTTGCAGCCATATTTTCATTGTGCGTCGATGTTGACGGTCATGTTCCACAGGACTATATACGTTTTATCATTGGCCTTGGGGGTGTTTAACTCTGCAATGATGCTCCAAATCAACGGGTAAGCTTTAGTGAGATTAGATGACGCTTGAAAGGCAGATAATGTTCTCGACACGTCTTTGCCAATTTTATGCTAAACCACAGGACCAAGACCAAGCTGTCCAGACCCAGACAAAACTCTTGTCACAAAGAGAATACAAGAACATTAGACTTTCAGGGACCAGGCATTTTACAGAAGATTTCACCACTTCATTTTAGCAAATAGATCAGTTCGCGTTATCAACAGGAGCCTGGCCGGGATGAAGGACATCTCCACGACATTTCCAGACCATCCAGCCGAGTGGGGCCTGTCAAAATACTTTTCATAATACAAGAGATGTTACCTGCTAGAATGATACCTCATATTGTGGTTATGCTATTACTTTGCATTGAGACTTTTGGTAACCACCATCAAATCTTCGGAAGTCGGTGCTATGCTTCAATGCGCAGAGTGGTTCTTCAATATAGCCTGTACTACTCCAGTCAAAGTTTGCAGTGGTCAGTACTGGCCAGAATACTTGAGCTCATTGATTATAGAGATTGGATGCGCAAGCTGTGTCCTTTTATGGCTTCACTCATGTGCTTTACTCGTGTGATAAGTTAATTTGAAACACAAGTAAGCTGGCAAGCAAAATCGCATATAGTTTCGGAGGAATAATGTTTGTTCTGCGAGTCACAGGTGCGTAAGGAAACACAAGAGTACAATATAGTATATCCTTCGTCTAATAAACTGTCTTTAGTGCTACTTGCGTTTCCCATTACCTCTATATCTTCCTCCGTCGAACTCGTACGGTGCTCATCACGGACATGTCTTTTCTAATTTTGTCGGGAAGTCTCTCGGCTATTGATCCGAAGTTCTAGAATGTAATTAAACTAAATACATTTGGAAGTTTGGCCTCATTTAGCCTTATATTATACCTAGGTATGTCAAATGCTAGCTTCATCGGACAGTACGCTGAGCTGCCTTAGCAGGCATTTATTCTTGGAATCGGAGGTACTGAGTCCTTTATTATAGATTACGGGAGCCTCAATGTGAATATGCGGCTACGCTAATAAGCGCAATAAGTCACGTAGTGAATTGGTAGTGTTTCCCCAGAACCCTGGGAATTCAGGCGCCTTCGAGCGAAGTAAACAAAGCTACGCTTCTGCCGCTCAACAACTCAATTTTCGAGCTGATGGACCGCAGACCTGTGAAACCAGCGCAACATCAGTTGAAACTTTTGACTTGGAAGACCCTATCCATCAAGGGCAGTTGGAACTGAATTTCGCTCCCAAAATCATCTTCGAACCTGCGAATCAAAGGTCACGACCGCGTTGCTTTGTCTAGTCGTCACACACGATCTGCAAGGTCACCTTCGAATCTGCGAACCAGAATACTCTCCACGAAAGACACACAGGTATGTAAAGCTCATCTATCTCTCTGATCACTCTGGAAAGTTGCCAAGTGAGAATTTCAGGAAGATTTTGTGACTAACAGTCCTTCTCCTGTAGAACACAACATAATCCATCATCATGAATCTCGAAGTGAAGACTTGTGTCCCTTCACTGAGAAGCGCAACTGCTGCACTTGAGCGACTCCGATGTGCCAAGTTGCAGAGCAGCGGTGCAGCATTCGATATTGAGCAACTTTCCTCGATTATTCGATTCATCGAACGATGGATAATTATAATGGAAGCCGACATCAATAACAACACACAGAATTCCGCAGTTAAAAGTTTGTTAGAGAGAGCAATAAAGGCCCGTGATAGCAACCTAGGTTTTTCGATCACGGAAGAGGAGGTTGTCATTTGGAGCGACTATATCGACTCGGGTGTGGGACGATCGCACGGGGAGGCTACTATTGAGAAGTATATGTACTATTGGATTTTCCCCGAATTAGACTCTAAGAGTACGCATCCTCTGAATAACCAACGGGATCTGAAGGAGGACTACAGCCAAGGTCTGAGATACGAATGTGGAAAGTTTCCCCTCTTCGGCAAAGAAGACGCCTCCGTTGTTCTAGAAATAGCGAAACCGTATTACTTTCACCTTATTGCAACAGTGGAAAGATTACAGGAATGTGCCAAGAAGAGAAGAAAAGCAAGATTGAGCCATCACGAAGTGGCCGGCATTAATTTTCTGCTCTATCATTTCCGAAGCAGGACTGAAGTCGACTTAAGCGAGTCTTTTGCTGAGGCCAACAGACGAGTCGACACGGCGGCTCAAAGAAATGAAGGGTTGGTAATGCCGAGACTCGATGTTCGAGCAATCTCGATCAGTTTTGCTTCTATGCAGATTTCGACGCCCTTGACAAAACACAAGAACCAGAAAGGCTCCGCTAACGCTCAGGCCCGCCAAAAAGAGGCGAGCCACGCAAATGCTCCACTTCAAATCAAGACCCTGTTACCTTCACTTTCAAAGTTGGTCTCAACTACTATGCAGAGAAGACTCGTAAACTTCCAAGCAATCGTCAAACAAGGAGAAGAAGTATCAGTAGACGAGACCGCGGCAGACGAAATCTTGACTCTCTGTCGAAATATCTTCGCGCTTGGTATTGTACCAGTCAATTGGACCAGGAACGCGTTACATCCACAAGTGACGGCCTTGAGAAAGCTGATCAAAGCCACGAAAATGGTGGGAGTCGAGCGGATGTCATTGAGCACCGAGGAATCGCGTAGCATATCAAACATATTCGACGTTACGCCTCAACCTCTGAGGCAGTTTATGGAGATGGACGAAAGTGTCTCTAGTGCCGAGGTCCATGCAACCAGCAGCAACCCTCCAGCATCAGAACATCCAAGCAATAACACCGAAGGACGACATCAAGACGAGTATTCGGCAGAAGGACAGTCGGACGAGGGTCATCATTCAAAGAAAACCGAATCGGCAGAGAAAAAGTTCGAAAACTTCATAAACGCAGCCTCCAACAAATTAGATGCAATCATGACGACGTTATACGATGACATTGAGCAAGATCTCGGTCTCCTACCTCAAGTTCCGGACTTTTTTTGCCGGGAACTTGCTCTTGTAGAGAATGGTATTGTAAATTTGAGAATGAAGGGCCAGAAATCACTCAAGGAAGCCGACCGATTGATGGAGAAAAGAGTCTCTGCTGCGGATGCCGAAATCTCAGCCCTAAAGCTGAAGCTAGCAGAAGCCACTCGATCAGCCGGCGAAGATCATACGAAGCTGAAGGTTGAATCGGACCGAAAGATCTCGATGCTAGAAAATCAACTACACCTCACACAGTCCGAATACGACAAATTCAAGACAGCTACGAATAAACAACAAGGTTCCCTAAATTCAATGCTCTCGCTTTCCCGAAAGGAAGCCAGCGAGTTGCAGAGAAAATGCGATGTCGGAATGGAGAGTGAGAAAATCTCTGGCCTGGACTATGATTCTCTTTCGCAGCAGTTTAAGGCTACGAACACCGAGCAGCAGGGTTTGTCCGCTAGTCAGAAGCTGAAGATCACGGCCTTAGAGAAGGAGCTCGCTGTTCTTAGGTCTCATCGTACCAACCCTGCGGTTGAGAAAGACGTAGTTGCTCGATCTGTGGCTAGTGCAGTTGCCATCAAGGAAGCTGAGTTGGAGAGAAAGCATGTCACCGAGGGAAATGCGAGTGCTCGAACTTCTGCTGATGCGCTTGCCAAGAAGCAAGCTGAGCTGGATAGCAAGGAGCAGGAACTTGACTTCAAGCAAAGAGAGTTGGATAGCGCACATGTCCGATTCCAGACGTCCCAGGAAGGACAAAATGAGGCGATGAAAGACAGGGAGCTTCAAATTTCTGAACTGAAGGAATCTCTTGCTGTGATTGAGAATATTTCGGCACGAGGTCAAGGTTTCTGGGCGCCAGATAACTTGTCTTGATCCTGTACATTGGATTGAGGGTTCCTTTGCGGTACAAAGCGAAGTAATCCTGTTTCTGTTACATATTATTGGTGTGTCACAGGGCTTAGAGTTGTCTATGGAGGCTGTCATGGAATGCTTGTGGTGGGAGCTCGGGCACATGAGGTATACGAGATGAGGAACCTTGATATATGGACTGTACGAGTAGAGTTTATGGAGGTCGGCGCTTTTTTGCGGAGAAAGTGACGGCTTTCAGAGCAAAGCTTTTTGTGGGCGGATCTCGGCCAGCGGAGCTGAAGATTACTTTTGCCATGCCTCAAGGCCGCCGAATACATGAAATGAAATAAATTGAATCACCTGTTTGCCTTTCAATGCGCTCTTTCTACTTCGACCAGTCACCTTTGCCTGACATCGATAGGTAGTGAAGTCAGCTGTATTGTTGATTCGCTTAATTAGCGTGTTTACTCGGCCCCACCTGCCTGACCACCTGCACGCAACCGCTTTCTCTTTCAAGCAACTGCGACAATGGTTCGTCCCAAGCCTTCAGTTCTTCCACCAGCAAACGCAGCTTATCATGAGACTCAGATCGCGATTCATCCTCCAGAAATAAGTATTTCCTTGATCTGAATATCCTGTCTCCGTGGTAAGACTGGCATATCCTCACCTTCGTTAGGAAACAGGCTGATGATCTCTCTCAAAGCTACAGGCAATCCTCTCACCATGGCAGACTCCGGAGAACAGGTCCATGATATGCTTCAAGAACTCCCGCGTCTGCGGCTTGAATTCAAGGCTGCCCTCGAAAAGGGCCATGGCGTTGTGCTGTTCCATGAAGATCTGATCGTACTCCTGTTAGCAGTCAAGTATCGCAGTCGCCAAGTTACAGAAGAAGTCAGACTTGAGTGGAAAATGTCGGGTTTTGAGAGGCTAGTTGGTGAGACATTTAGATGGCATGTATCTGCGTCGTCTATGGGTGCTATCCGCCTCCCCCCAGAAGAAGCGAAGCTCTGGAACGACCGCCTTGGTTGGGCGTCTGAATTAAAAGTCCAGAAGAGCAGCAATGGTCGCCTCCAAGGTTGCCCAGAGCCTAAGGTAGATCAGCGATTTTTTGATGTTCAACCAGCGACGTCCAGGGTATAAAGCGTAGATGAAGAAAAGCAGCGCTATGCAGATATCCTTGATGATTTCCCTGCTGCGGAATCCGAGAAGGACAATAAATCGGGTAAGCCAATACCTGAACTGGACATAAGTGTCACGCCACGGAAAGGTAGCGCTCCTGCGCACTCCAACTCGCAGAGTCAAGAGCCTTCCGTGCCACTGGTGGACGAACATCTAGGATCAACAACGCTTCTTGATTTTGACGTTGAATTCGTTGCCAAAATTAATGTGAACCCAGCCCGATTACACAAGGAGATACCTACAAGCTTCTTCGAATTATAACAGAACATACTGGAGACGCTGTGTCTTTATGGTTAAAGGGAGGCATGAAATCTGAATTGCCTGGGCTCAAACGGTTTTGTCAGGAAAGAAGATTCCAGGACTCAGAAATAGACGAAACGGAATTCAAGATATGTGGCCAAAGCAGGCACCGTGCCACGGATGACTGTAACCCTTCTGATGTGGAGTGTTCTGAGGACATTGAAGTAATCAAGAGCAAGATTCTTGCGCTTTTCCGAAGATTCATCCCGAGTTCCGACAGCAACGTTTGTTCGAAACTCCGCATCGCCGACATGTTGGCTGTCTTTGATTCGGGCTTAAGTCAACCATTGTATCATCAATACCAGGCGAAAAGATCCTTGGAAGAGCAAATCATCAAAGTGGAAGCTGAATTGACTTAGCTAGATCATCGCTAGGGAAGCAGCTCATAGATGCCAAAGCACAGTCTGCAGAGAACTTACGTTCCGAAAGAGGGGCATACACAAAGATGAAGGAGGTACTTGGCCAGAATATGACTGAATTGGAGAAACAATTGCAGATCAGTAAGACGGATTCCGACAAGGCACAGTCTGCCAGTACAAAGCGCTACGGCAAGTTGCCCTCGAGTCTTCTGAAGGCATAAGCAGAAATTGGCGCATGCGAGAAGAAGTATCACGAGCAGCTTGCCGAGGAAAATGTACTTCAACTAGACTACGATGCGACCCTGTTGGACTTAAATGACCTGCAGCTGGAGCACAAGAAGCTCTCGGACAGCAAGAATGCGGAGGTGCTCAAGTTGGAACAAGAAATCAGCTTCCTCAAATCAGATCAGATAATTCCCGAGTTTGTCAAGGTCAACATAGCGAGAGGTGTGCGGGATGCAACTTATGATATGAAGAAGGAAGTCGTCAAAGCTGCTGCTGATCTGGAGAAGAAGCAGTACGAGATTCATAATAAGCAACACGAGCTGGACTGTCTTCGCTTGGAGCTGAAAGAGAAGACTACAGAGCTCCATGGGGTCTGGGAGTTTGTTACAGATGAGGGTCCAAACTCGAAGGAGAAGGATAAGACTATCAAGTCTCTCGAGGGCCGTCTGAAGGAGCAAGTTCACCTTATCAAGACCTTGGAAAAGAGTCTCCGAGAAGAGAAGCTACGAAAGATCGATTCAACCAAAGTGGCAACTCGGGTGGCGAAAGAAGCACAAGTAGCTCGACTGAAGCAAGAATTAACGAGTGAGCAAGCCAAATCTGCTCGTCTTGAGAAGAAATTCAGCGACATAGCTGTCATGTTGGACATCATTGAATCGAAGATGTTACGGGCGTAGCTACCATCTAGACCCCCCACAGGGGAACGGATGACAGATGTGATGTATGTGTACTGCAACATGAGGGAGACCGAAGGTACGAACTCGTTAGAATAAGGTTTTGCGAGCTGTTGACTGCAGGTGACTACATGAGTAGAGATTTGAGAGATTGGTGCATGTATCTAAGCAACGTACAGCATTTGGCGGAGCATAGTTCAGGCAGATCGTGCTGCTGGTCAGTCTGTCGATTGTCATCTGAGGACTGAGGTAAGTGGCGTTGTCAAGTCTCTAAGATTACTGAAAATCAAATGTGAGAAAAATTTCTTTCTGCCTGAGATCGCAGAGTGAGATCATGTTCTTATATGACCAAGAAAGCTACTTCACGTTCATCAGTATGGTAGCTTGTGAGAGCTAACAAGCGTCTTCAAGCGCAGGATATTATCTATTTTCTATGCACAGCAACTGAGTTTTAAAATTTCTCACTTCTTCACCGGCTCGCCACTAGCATTAATCAAAGACTCCTCAGTCTTGATCGGGCCCTCTCCAACAGAAGTCAAAATGACTCTGCTGACACCATCCTTCAACACCTGCACAGCTCTAGCATCAAGCTCACTATGATCCTGCTCCTTAACCTCGCTTACTTGCCAGCCATCCAAGCCTCCCAAAGCACTCTTCAACACACCAGCCACTTTATCCGCATTCTCCTCTTCAAAGTAGATAACCGCATTAGGTCCAGCATCAAAAGTATACGCCGCGACAATCTTGCCGGCCTTCTCATTAATATCCTCCACCACTCTAATAGCTGCGCGACTAACATCGTTCAAGTAAAAGATAGGCGGGAAAGTATCTAGACACGTAGCATGAAAACTATTACTCTCTCTCATCGTCACCTCGCCGAAGGTCTCAAAGTCCTTATCTAGGATAGCTTTCTCCATCAATTTCATGCTTTCCGGAACCACGACCTCGGCTCGGCGTTTGAAAAGCTTCGATGTAGCGACTGTGATTTGCATGCCGGATGTACTGCTTACGCCTTTCTTCTCGGCGGAAACGACGAGGATCGCGGCACGCATTGAAGGCCAGTGTGAGGCGGGCGCTACTTGGACGGCCAGACTGTCTGAGCCGTCGTCCTTCTCGCCCATTTGCCATGCTACGTAGCCTCCAAACAAAGAACGGCACGCACTTCCGCTTCCTTGTCTCGCGATCCTGGAGAGCTCAGTAGGAGAGGCTGGCAGTTCGTACAAGTTCGCAATGGCGCGGACGAGGGCAGCGAAGCCAGCTGCTGAGGATGCGAGACCGGCGGCTGTAGGGAAGTTGTTCTCGGAGACGATGCGGAGGGGCAGTGAGGATATCTTAGGGAGAGAAGAGTCTGAGACCTCGAGAGCGGAGCGGAGGGAGCGTAGTTCGCGGAAACATGCTTGTGTTCGTGCGCCGGAGACGTCTTGGGGAGAGGAGTTGAGGAGGAGACTGTCTTCTGAACCGAAGGTGGAGGAGCATGCTGCTGTGGTGTGCGTACGGAGATCAGCTTGGGATAGGGTAACTGATACGGAGGAGTTTGTTGGCAGATTCAGCTTGGGATCTCTTTTCCCCCAATATCTTTATATTTTGTTAGTGGTGTTGTCAGAGGAGGAGTCGGAGAGGTCGGAGGGTTCGTACTTCACGACAGCGATATTGACTGGAGCAGTCGTGCTGGCTTGGTATATTTTCTGGTCTGTCATTTTGAAGCTCGATTAAAGCAGTAAATATTAATATTGTCTGTGATATACTCTGATTATTTGGTTGACAAGGGAAGGTTGCTGAGTATTATATTTCACAACAGAGGGGTTCGAGGGGTTCGGAGCGGTCTGCGCTCACCAATCGGAGGCATGCCTCGCAAGGGCCGACCCAGACCAGACTGGGATTATATTTTGTTTCAAGCATCGTGTCGCATCATCGTAACGTACTTCATCTTGTTATACGAAACCCCTTCGCACAGCATGTCGAAAGAAACAGAAACACCACCGGAACTATGCCCAGTTGACCCAGCCACCCGTGCAGCATGGCTGAAGAACAATCCGGGGGGCAACGCAACGGCTTTCCCAGGTGTAACTCAAGAAGCCTCCCAAGCCAGCGGAGGAAATAGCTGTGATTCCAAAGAAATAGACCAAACACCGCCTCCTCCGCGACGAAGTTTCTTCTCACGCTTCACGACCTCGAGAGCAACTATAATCGATGCTTCTAAGCCCCTGCCATTAGGATTAGACCGTGAGATATCCACGATTCCCAGAGCTTCGCCCGTCAACGATGAGGAAGGCGCAAAGCCCGCAAATAGCGAGAAGGAGAGTGGAGTGAGCAAGGATGGCAATTGGATATATCCTTCTGAGAAGATGTTCTTTGATGCTATGAAGAGGAAGGGGTATGCGAGTGAAGCGAATGATATGAAGACTATTGTGCCGATACATAATGCGGTTAATGAGAGGGCGTGGAAGGAGATTAAGGAGTGGGAGAGGCCGTATGGGAGTGAGCAGAAGTATGGCATTTTACGATGGTCTTGGAGGAAGTTGCTAATGGGTTACAGATGCGGTGGACCACGACTCCATTCTTTCCTAGGACTTTCTCAAACACTTAGTCCGAAGGCTCGAATGAATACCTGGCTGGGATATACAGCTCCTTTTGACAGACACGACTGGGTGGTAGATAGATGTGGTACGAGAGTTGACTATATCATCGACTTCTACGCAGGGAGAAATGACGGAAGTGCGAACGCGAATGCAAAGCTTAACTTCTTTCTTGATGTAAGACCTAAGCTTAATACGTTCGAGGGATGGAAGATGAGAGCTGCGAAGTTTGTTGGTCTGGCATAGTGTATGACGGGGTGATTGTATGATGGATTGGCATTGGCGTTCGTGTGTATAGATACCGAGGGAATCTCCGCTTCGTCGGATAGGTGTATTATAGTGGTCAAGGCTGTACGATCAGTGTATAAGATCAAAAAGCATACAATTTTAACTAGCTATAAAAGAAAACTATTGTCTTGACTGAAGAAGCAGTAGCTGTCAATCGGCACAAGTCCGCAAACGAACGGGTTGAACATAGAGCCGAGGTACATTGCGTGCTAGATTGGCTCATTGTCTTTATAGATTTATTGTATACCGCTTACAACTCTCGAGATCCTGTTTAGACAGTTCCTGGTCTTCTAATCCTCACTCCAGACTTAGTCTCCATAGCCCCTAGCGTGAGGTTCCAACCAGCCTCCTCCAGACCATGAAAGATATCCTTCTCAATACTTCGAACGAAAGCCGTTGTTCTCTCGATTGACTCTGTCATCTTTCCCTCCTTCCCCATTTCTTCCTTTGCAAAGCACAAGGCAAACATCCAAGCCGAAAGTATGTGACGAGTCTCGGCATCTTCGTCCAAGACCACCAGAAATGTTTTGCTGGGTTTATCGTAACAGATAATGTATTTTTCATCTTTGAAAAGTGAGAAGAGCTCGGTAAGTGTTGAGCTGATGGGGTTGACATGGCTGCCAGTAATAGCATTGCCGCTTTGAAAACACTTCATGATCGTTCGTAGGTCGACGCCAAGTTTGCAATGACCTAGTATTCTCCCATTCCATCTCAGTACGCCGTCTCGCTCGAAGACTTTTTCTTGAAGCATAACCCATTCGGGTTTAGGCCAATTCACAGTCTTCAGTACTTTCCGATCGAGCTTCCGGCCGGTCAGTATTGATTCGCCCTTCTCGTTCTCATGCAGAGCGATCTGATCAATAACGTTTGCGAAAATCAAATTCGCTCGCTGGCGGTTGATACTCCGCATACAAACCGCTCTGACAGCGAGATAATTGGTCCCAAGATGAATAGCCAGGAGGAAGACAAGAGCTGTCCAAGTAGTTCTTTTGGAAGTGATGTAAGAGACCACTATACTTCCTACCAGCATTCCACAAAGAGAGATGACGGTTTCTTGACTGGAGTCTTTCTACGACCACATTAGCCACACCCCAAATAATCGGTTTGAAATAAGATCGACAAACTTACAGCATTCAACTCCCCCAGATTACCTTGCGTAGCAAAATGCGCACTAAGGCTCGCCTTCGAGCTTCCAGCCGCAACACCACACAAGCTTCTCAGAATACTAGACATACTGTAAACCACCACTCTCATACTTTTAGGGAAAGCAGGAGAGACGCAGTCGAGAAGCATGGCGGAGTCGTTTAGTATGTCGGCGAGCAGACGGTACATTTTGCATTCTGGCTCTAGGGAGGTGCCGAGGCGATGGGCGAAGAGGATAGTGGCTATACGACCCATGCTTTGTTGTAGAACAGAAAGTAGCAGAGCAGCTGTTGGAGATGCGTCAGAATCGCCGACGCCGATTCCTGTGTTTGCTTTCAGTAAAGGATGATGCCAAGTTTGTGAATGACATACCTTCGAGAACAGCACGAGAAGTCAGCATTACAGCAATGGAGCTGGAGAACGCTTGTAGAGAATCCTAAGTGCGATTTAGCACCGCTTTTCCTCCGAGTCTCCGAAATTCTTACATATATTTGGTACCTACAATCTGTAAGCTATTGCAGAGCGATGATTGGATGCTTCGCTGACTCTAGATAATCACTCGTTACACTATGCGGATACCCAGCTGGCAAGAAAGCATTCAGAACGATTTTCGCATAGCTGTTGGTATTCTTTGGGATCTGTTCTCGAATGAGCTTTATTATCCGAACAGCGTCAAATCAGACGTACCACAATGTCTATCCTCTCCCCCTTTTCGCCAGACGCGCTCTTGATGTACGTGGCGACTACATTGCTAGCTTGGTCGATTTCCACGATTTCTTGGAATGGCTCGGAGAGCGGTTTTTGTGCCATCATGAATCAAACGACTGCGCATCACAGAGCTTTGGGACCGTGGTTTAAAGAGGATCAGATGGTCATATCGCGGACCAGTATGGTTAATTGCGATCTAAGCGAGACGTTGATGTACAGTAACAGCCTTAGAAAATTTAGCTTTATAAAAGCCACGAGATGTTACATAGCACATATGATCACTTTCATAAGTGCTATTTACGACAGGGGAGAGCCGGAGTCACTAACCCCCATTTGCCTCTTCGTTAATATGGTGTTAAATCACATTTCCCAATCTTGGTGAATTGCACTCCCAGCAGATACGAACGGGACTCAACAGGAAATTCTTCTTAGTGTTGGAGATCGACATTCATAGCTTATTTACAGACCACTCTCTTGCTACAGATGAGTGGCCAAAATGGCCCCATGAAAAGAGGTCCGGAGGTATCGTGTAAAACATCCAAATTCCAAGCGTTTCCTCCTCGTGCCCGCATCCCGGTTGTCCTTGGCCAAATTCAATCCGACCATCAACCATCCAACATCGAGGATTCCGCTCCCGTTATCATTCTCCATGCTCCATATCATCGCCATCGTGTCCTCGTCCCATGGTCCAGAGTGAATCTGAGCTTGTGTTGAGTAGGATTGCCTTTTTTTCTCCCAACAAAACCATTTCCCTAATTCCCTTCAAATTCTTGTAGCAACTCAGCAGACCAAAGTAGCACCGCCAGTTTCAATCGCATCAATCTCCGAAAGGTCAATGGGCTGTGTTCGGAATCGTGCAGGCAATTCACTACGGTCGAAAAACTCGCCCTTTGCAGGAGTGACTGGGCCAAGCGAATGTCCAGAGGAGGAACCCAGTGTTCCGTCTGCGGCCTTGGAGCGGCCCAGAGGACCGTGTTGCTGTGCTGATTGTCTGTAGGAAGAGAAGGATGTAGAGGAGGACTTTTGGGACGATGCAAAATCTGCTGGGAGTTCGTGGGAGGGAGAGGCGGGGTGAGCTTGAGGAGTGTGGTCGATGGATGCTGGAATTTTGTCAGTTGAGCTATTGAGTTACAGCTATTATTGTCTTGGATTGCATACAAGGGATCGAACGCTTTCCAATAAATTTGATCAGAGGAGTGCGCTCAGCATGTGCAGCAGCTGCCGAGGCCTGCCGGAGACACTTTGTCGCAAACATCTTCAAAAAGCGAGACTTGGTCGGAAGGAGTTGAGATAGAGTTGACGACTGGTTCCCGGGATCCTGCGTACAAAGCTGTGCTTTTGGTTATTGAACGTGGTGGTCTTGCTGATGTTGTTGAGGAGTGTAAATCTGTCGAAGGCGAAGGATGGCTGGAACTCTTTACTTTATTATTCTTGTGAATCCGAAGAGCAGCTCCACCGGAACGGCTGAGCGGCCTGCAGTAGTGGCTCGCTAATTTTGCTAGTGGCTGGTGGGGTGTTTACAAAATTGGGGTATCCTGCAATATTCTTTTTTGACGTGGCACAGCAGGCCAGCAAGATGGGATTTCTGTAGGCAGGATATTCCCGGTTAATATCTCCTCTCTTTCTCTTTTGGTATGTTCACACGGGAAAACTATAATGCACTTTGATCAGAGGGTGAGACAGTATGAGAAATAGAGTGATATGTCGAGAGGTTTTATGTTGATTGACACCGGTAAGCGGCCACTGCCGGCCAGCGAATACGGAGCTCCGAGGATATCCCTACAGCCTTGTACGGAGAAGGTGCATCCTGTACGCGCGGGAAGCTTCGGCGCATTCGACGGCGTGAGAAAAGATATCTGTGGAGTGGGTGTGGTTTCATGCCATCATTTCAGGCTGTCATAAGGAATCTGTCTGTATGATTGACTTATCGTCTTGATGCCGCCGCCATAATCGTGGCAAATATTCTCCCCACACGCGACACAGCACACTAGTGACCAGGTTCTATCTGCACGCTGGATCCAAGAACCTGATACGGCCAGATGGCTGTTATTCTGCAGGAGTCCGTTAGAAACTGAATGATCCAGGCCAAATGGCGGTTGCCCTAGGGCGTGTTGACATATATCGCCTGTTTCTTCTAGGGGAAGGGCGGCTGGCTCTCCACAGAGTAAAAGGTAGCTGGAAATAACAGACTGCAGAAACCTACGAAATGTGTTGACTTCTTAAGTTTCAACAGAAAGGTTATTCCATGATCATTTTAGCAAAGAGGTCAACCTATAGGTATTTTTCGATATCTTCGCCTCAATTTATGACTTTTATGTCGAGAAACAAGGTAATGTTTGTCTTAAGTTATACTAGTGTTCTCGCTTGTGAAAATTGGTCAGGTACTTCTCCGATGGACAGGCATATCAATAGTTCGACTCTCCCAAGAATCAGCGAGTAAACCACCCTATGTGGATAATATGTCATTCAAAGGAAACATATCTTCAGTAACCGAAACATAAATTACCTTGACGGAAGCTAAATGAACCGCAGGACTTGGAATCCCTCTCTATCACGGTCATTATAATTGGTTTCGCGGGAGATGAACTTGACCGAACTCGATTGACATTCCATACTGAAATCTACAGCCCAAGAGTATATGTATATGCTAGATGACGATCCTCGAGATATTATAGTTCCATTTACACTATACTTAGTTGCTCTCTTCTGTCAGAAGTGCAGACACAAAGGATCAGAGATGTAAGCAGTTTATGGCAAGGCATGCTTTACAGTCTCCAGTAATTCATACTGGTATTTAGCTTGTGGAGAGATCGGACGTTCAATAATTTTGTTTGACTGTCCATTTTCAGCCTGTGCTGACTGGTTCCTTTTGCTTCTACCCTTCTCAAGACAGACTGTAACTTTTCTTAAAGACGGTATGTTGGAAATCTCAAATAATTTCCAAGAACCGAACCTCCATCATTCATCCCCGAGCCGGCATCTCAATTCATTCCATCCATGAAGTAAGCTGCTATTTAGCGAAGTATGACATAGCAGCATCAAAGTCCTTGTCAATCCTGGACTTCAGGGCTCGTCCAGATGCCTTAGTGTCGGCAGAGGCAATAGCGATAATTGCGTCTGCTAATTCATCAGTCTCGTTCTGGAGATTGTCGATATAGCCCTGTACGGTGGATGTGAGGCCGTCAGCTGCGAATTTGCCTTTCTTCGCCATGGCGGCGGACAGGGCGCTCTCGATATTGGGGATCTGATTGAAAATTAAGCATGTGTAATCTGCAATACTCCGCGACCAAAACAAGCACGCGATTCTGGAGCACAGAGAAGGGGGTTTGGAGGCCGAAAGATACATACCACCTTGTTGATGGCGGCCATGATTCTGTTGGATTGGGCGGATGTTTGCTGGGATGATGCTTTGGTATCAGTGGTGCCTTGCTGGATGGAGTCTTCGACATTCTGCTCCGCGCTAAGGACTGCAAGAGGTGTCAGAATAGTTATTGCCATGTAGTGCCATTGACAGTCGGTTCAAGTGATCCAGGTAGAACCGATTATCAGAGAGGAAGATGTTTGAGGCAGTCTGAATAGAGGCTCGCAAGACAAATTGCCTCGAAGGAACTCACTGGGTAGAGCAGAATAGAAGCCTCCGTTGTATCTGTTGAAAGTGGCGGTCAAAGCCTTGACGTTGGTGTCAATGGAAGAGATGTCGCTCAAGATAGTCTGGGTATCACGCTTGCCGACAGTGAGTGCTGAAGCAGCGGTGATGAAGAGGATGATGTTTCTGAAGGCAACCATGTTGATTCAGGTAGTTTTGGGTTTGAGAAGTTGAGAAGAGAAAGACGCAATGAGTTTGGATTGTATGAGGCTGATGTGTTGAGGGTAATGAAGACATTTCAATATATGGTATCAAGACCCCTTATGTATTGCAAATTGAAAGAAATGATATTCCGTGTGAGAGGTCTTGTAGAGCACCCAGACTCAAGCCATGGCAGGGATTTCGAACCGCCGCGAAGCACTATCAGAACCTAGGGCTGAAGTTGGCTGAGACATAACGCCGCCTTCTAGACTGAGAGGGTATGGTGTAAATAAAATCGAATTTTCGGCCCGTTTGCAACCTCATAGGGCAAAGACATTTGTGATACTGCTTGAATAATGAAGACGAAGGGCTGAAGCTTGACTAGCAGGATTGGATGCATTGTTACACAAGCCTGATAAGTGGTGAGCTGACCAATGCCGTCTGAGATGAAGCACTGGAATTGACAGTATCAAAGCGAAGCACATTCTCATCAGAACTTGGGGATCACTCTCACATAGACCGTATTGCATTGCTAAACATTCTGAGTTATATGGCCCTCGAAAATTTGTGACTCTGCAAGTCTACTGTAGTACCATGAATATCAGCTCAACAGAGTGCATCGGGCTGGCCTTCCAGGAAGAACAACGATATCCAATAGCAGCAAACACAGCCATTCCAAGCCAATGAACGCAACAAAGCACCATTCAAGCTGCTGACGCTTCAAACTCAGCATAGTGCAAAGATCTATCGAACGACTATTGCTTCTTAGACGCACTTTGAGACCTGGGGAAGCCCTCTGTCACGACGCTCAGATGAAGTTATTCAGGTACTCCCGTACCTCGGAAACTGTCTGTATCCCGGGGCATCGGTACGGGGCACCAAACGGAAGGTAGCTCCTGTGGTAAACCCGGTGCTGTGGCTCTAATGGACGCTTTGAGGGTGGATACCGAGAATGAAGTGTTGATATTGTCAGTGCGGATTGGCTTTGAAGTTGCCGAGGCTGAGCTTGTTCCGATCCACTCACCAAATGCCGCTCTGACCATTTTGACTAATACTTGCCCAGTTTGATCAAACTAACATAATTGGATATATAGAGTTTAGCTAACACAATAGATCTTCAATAATATGACAATTAACAGATAAAATTAATAATTAATGATGTAAAAAGGGGCGAACTCAAAAATCAATAATATTAAATACTAATTTAGTATCAATTCTGACTATCTCTCTTGAGTATATGGTCACTCCCGTAACAGAGTTCACGCCACCATTACCTGCTTTGTCAGATATGCATTTTCCCCTCTACCTTTCTATACCACCTAGTAATATTCTCTCCATATATTACTATCGCAACTATCGGTAACTCTCAAGGGCACACGGTTCAGTTAGAAGGAGAGGTGTCAGCACTACTAACTTGCCGGGAAGCTTTCCTACCCCTTTACTTACAAGCAAAAGGAAGGCGTCGGTAAGGTTTATGCCTCCACAAGTGTCGAAAAGCTAGGGTAGTAGCGGGTAAATTATAGGATTTGCACTCAAACTGTTAGAAACCTCCCCTTTGACATTGAAATCTAGCTTGACTGAATATTAGCTAAACGATAGAGAGTTTGATCAAAAACGCAATGTTGATCAAAAGCCGATTGTTTGGCCAAATCGGCAGTTGGTGAGTGAATGGGAACAGATCGTATCGAATATGTATTGAGATAGAGAGAAGATGTCTTGATTTGGGGACTGAAAGAACTTCTGGGCGATTTCTGGGCGTTCAGAGCATACTCAAATTGGTAGACCCTCGAGAATTTTCTGCGATATAGCATTTGTAAGCAGTTATAACCCGACCGACCGATCAATGAAGAACTAGTATTACTGACCATAGAAATAGGACTGCACTATCACCGGATGGGAGATAGCTGTGAAATTGAGTCAGATTGAATGTTCTTGAGACTACGTAGTCAAGAGCGGCCGACGTTCTAGAAGCCTGGCGGGCTCGACCTCACTAGAGAATTCGCAAGAGGTTCTGATTAGCTAGATGAACAGCATCAGAACTCCTGATTTATGAAGCAGGAGTCGGCTGGTGAACTCAAGATTTCATTTCATACCAAAGCTCATTCTCCAAAGGTGGAGCTACGTTCGTTTGCGAGCCGATGTCATGATTTGTTTTGATTTATTCCCAACCTCTTCATCATGCGTTGACAGTGAGCTGTTCCAGCTGCTTGTACATTTTCAGATCTCCTGATACACTAAAGCCAGCCTGCAGAATATCCTTACGCCCAATCGTGTATCGCAAGATGTGTCATCTGCAAATGACAACATTGTACGATCTATGTAGCGAATGCAGTGATAGCAGCATGCCAGCATCAAAGCCAGCATCGATCCTCGCCTTCTGAGCAGCACCGGTAGCCTTTGTGTCCTCGGAAGCGATGGCGACGAGAGCGGTAGAGAAACAATCAGTCTTGCTTTTGAGACTGACAAGACTTGCCGTAGACAGTGGGAAGAAGGCTGTCTGCCACGAACTGAGTTTTCTTTGATAAACTAGCAGCGATAGCTATAGAGTGACTTTGAGTCAGTGTTTCTCTCTCCCTTGACTATCCCATATACTTTGACTATTCATACAAGCTCGAAAGTAGCAGTGTTAGGAGCCCTTGGAGAAGTAACACAAACGTTGTCGGGGGGGGTTCACTGCTAGAGATCAAGGTGTCGACAGCTGCGACGACTGATTGGGACTAAGCAGAGCTCTGTACTGCGGTTGCTTGAGCATCAGTTGTGCCTTTGTCGACTGAATATCCAAGAGCATTCTGGGCCTTGAGGATTGGAATGACTGCAAGGATACCTCCGTTATAGTGTTAGCGGCGATTGAGAAGGCTTCGATTTTGACATCAATAGCGGAAATGTCACTGAGACTAGTGGCGCAATCTCATTTTCTGAAAGTGAGAGCCTTAATGGCTGTATCGAAGAAGAGAATGCTCTCGATGGCGACCATATCGAAGTTTGTATAAGACTCTGAGTTGAGACGTTGAAAATAAGATTGGAGTATCGAGGATGAAATGAAAGTCAGAGGAACTCCTGTACTTTATACAATGGATTGTGACCTCGGACACGCATAATCACAAGCATCCAATATTCTTGTAATGAGTAAGAGATCTTAGATGGCTGTTTCCCTCTTGCTCGTCCGACTTATAAACACATCTAGTCTACTACTCCGATACATCAACCGCCAAATATGGAAATTTTGCCCGACTAAATGCTTTAGTGTAGCCGGCGTATTATGATATAGCAGGTAGAATTATGGAGAACCTTGAGAGTACTCACTATAGTGGTAGGTTGAGAGTTGAAAATGGCCACAGCTAAATCGAAGTACGGAAATAGCTAAATCGAAGTACGCTGAAATTCCAGTGACTTAGCGACTATATCTATTAACCCTACCCTACTATACTAATTTGTACTATAGGGTGGGCGCTATTAATATATACCCTAAATTTTCATAATTACCTGATTACCCCTAAGGCTAAGAATAGAATAGTAAGGCTATTCAGATAGTTTAATGTTTTACTACTACTACTACGACTTCTTGCCTTCTAGTATAAATTCTGATCTATTACCTTATAGCCCTACGCCTCCTATAGCAATTTATAATAATATTACGATCGGATATACTATATACTAGGCGCACGCAAAAGCTAATAGTTACGCTTTCAAATACTCAGATAGTAAGTAATACTATATAGTATTTACCTGCGATCGAGCTAGTATATATAATCCTAGGAGCAAAAAGCCGAGTATCTATTCTACTAAATAGCGATAGAATATAGGGTCGAAGAAGTGCGATTATCGAATGAGGGTAGTCCTAACGAAGGACAGAATCGCTAGAAAGTAGGAGCTGAAAGTACTAGAGGCTATATATAATTATACGGTATCAGAAGCTTATATAGCTCACCTAGTATATAGAAATACTTCTATTCTGGCAGAGACTCATGCTACTATTATCTCTCTAGCTAGAGCTAGCCTAACGCTCAAATTCTATTAGCCCTACGAGAAGAAGTGTGACAACTGGTCAGGTTTGGAGGTCTCTCCCTATTAGTAGAAATACTTACTGCTAAGCGAGATTACACGAGTAGAGTTTAAGGGCCCCTTTTCATGTATATACTTCTATTCTCTCTCTACTTCTTTACTCCTTAGTTATAGATTCTTAAGTGATTCTTACTACTTTATATTTATAGTAATATGAGGTCTTATTACTCAGGTAGTTTTAAGACTTTTCTAGAGTAAGCGTTATATTATCTATAACTCTTTTACTTATATCTGGGAAGATAGTAAATATCTACTTATATTATATCTCTATGCCTAGAGCTACTAAACGTAGGAGACTACGCTATATAGAGAAGGCCTATACTAAGTATAAACTTGAAGAATAGTACTTAAACCGAAGTAACCTAAGTCCGATAAATCGACTACTAGTTCTCTGACTCCTTTTACCTCCTATTTTTCGGCGACTCGTAATACTCGCTATAACCTACCTCTCTCTATAGTAGAGAGTACTCGCGATAACGCCTCGTCCGAGTTGAGCTCCCTAACTCCTACTATAATTAACGAACTCACTAAGTCACTAAACCTCCCCGATAATACTCCTATATCAATAGTAACTATAAGTAAATCATAGGAAGACCGCGCTTACTAGCTATAAGAGGCAGAAAGGAAGCTCGCGGAGGAGAGATAATTAAACGCTGATCTATCTATAGAACTACGCTAGTTATAGGACGAGTTCCTGGAACTACGCTAGTTGACTACTTAGCGCTCTACTAAGTCTATATTATTTAATAACGTTTAATCGCGTATAATATCGCTATTATTAATTGAAGAAGATAATGCTACTCTTATACCTAATAATCGTTATCGAGAACAATCTACTAGAGGAATATTATTAATATTATACACTACGCGTATAGAGAAGATACCGAACCTTCTAAATAAGCTCTCTGATAGAATCGATTACTCTCTAAAACTCTAGGAAGTGCAGATACGTAACGCCTTCCGGCGCTACTCTAGCTACTTTATCGACGAAGATTACTATAAAGATTAGTTATTTAACTAAACGGAAGGAATAGCTAGAACCTACCTGGAACCCTTATTCTTAGAACTAGAATATAATAAAGAAGGCAGTATAATCGATTTACTCGATATAATCACTTAACTCGTCTCCTTCTTATCTAATCTATACGACTAATAAACTACAAGAGCTAGCTACTCCGCGCTAAAGATAGATTATAAGTAGACCTTATGGAAATTATACTACGAGTTTCGTACGCTAGCTCGTAAAGCTAGAGTAAATGATTAATCGACTCTGAAAATAGACTTATAGGAGAAGCTACCTGTACGGCTACGGAAATAGCTCTTCTAATAGTACCGAACGTTAAGGATACTAGAAGAATACGTTAAGGCTATATAAGCTAAAGACTAAGGTAAATTTATTAAAAAGACATACTATTCCGAGTCTTAAGCTAAGGCTAGCGCGACTCGGGAACGCCCTATAAATACCTCCTCATAGCGCAATAGTACTAACTCCTCTTCTTATCCGTAAATTAGTCTTCTTACGCCCGAGAATACTAGTGCGACTAGTAAATAAGCACTATACTCTGCACGAAACGATACGCCTCGTGCATAATCGCCGGCGAATACTCCTTGTTACTTTACGCCTACCTTATACTTATGCTTATTATTAGCTTGACCTACAGTCACCACCAACTGATATTAAGCGAGAACGCGTAGAACCGCGATTTTTCGCGCTTTGATTTCCCCCCCTCCTTATAAACTATAACAAAATGCCTCTATAACGTACTCCTCTCGGCGCGATTTCTAGTAATCGATTCAAAGGGTATGAGATCTCACCTTATATATAAGGGAAAGTTGCAGGTATCGCCTCCTGTGGTTTCTAGCTTATCACGATTGCGAGAGCCCTCGGGATCAATCCTAGTATAGTTAAATACACTATCTATAAAGATAAATTATAAGACGAAAGTAAGAGCCTACTACGAAAACCAAGGGGCAAATCATACTCCGAAGCCGAATAAAGGAAGCTACTAAGGCACGTTCGATTGAACCCGAAGGATATATACTAGGAAGTTATTACTGCGTATAATCTTCGTTATAAGGTCTCTATAGTTAAGAAGATCTTAGGAGAGGCTAGAATCACGAATTAGAAGTATAGGAAGAGACCTGAGTTAATAGAAATCAACGCAGCGAAGCGATTAGCTTAGTGCCTCGCTCATAGGAATATAACTATTAAGGAGTAGGGGCTAGTGGTTTAGTCAGATAAGTGCTTAGTAGAGCGGGGTCGAGGAGCGAGGCAGGAATAGGTATTTCGCACTCCGGAGTAGAAGTGGGATCGAAACATAGTTTAAACCTATAGAACGAATAAGAATATAAAAGTTATAGTCTAGGGAGCCTTTTAGGACCTCGAGAGAAGTAACCTTTATATTATAGACCGAGATTTTAAGTCGAAGAAATATAAGTATTCAGCTGAGTCTTATTTAGAAGTACTCGAGGCAGAAGTAAAGCCTCTATTTCGTAGGAGAAGTCGACAACTCGATAGAGGCTACGAATTCATATAGGATAACGCCTTAATTCATACTACTAGTAAAGTCAAGGCGTAATTTACTAAAAATCATATCAGATTAACGATTAACTAGCTACCTTACTCCCCTAATCTTAACCTAATCGAGCATATCTAGTAGCTCCTTAAAGTATAAGTATTTAAGATATTTCCAGAAGTTATAAAAGACAAATCGAATATAGAATATACTCGCTAGAGGCTAGAGTCTTGTTTATAAGCTGCGTAAGATACTCTAGATAAGTCGTTATTTAATAATTTAGGTGCGAGCATACTAGCTAGGATCGAAGCCTATATCGCGGCAAACGGGTAGCACATAAAATATTAAGTAGTTTACACGGAAGAAATCTATCGAGGTTAGACGAGAAGAAAGAGGAGATTCTGACGATTATTTATCTATATTCGTTTTATTATTTGTATTAGTACTTATAGAATAAACACTAGCTGAAGAGAGTTAGTAGAATATTGATTTTCATGTTCTCGCTTATGCGACTAATATCAGTTAACTAGTACTGTAATACTCCGTATCGAATTAACGCAATTAACGCTAATAATAATATTAATAGTAAGCCAGAAGATAATAATAATAAAGAAACGTACGACGACGCTCAGGAGTATGTTAAACCGCTAGTAAAAGACTACGCCTAGGGAAAGACTCCTTCCTAGGTAGTATACGAGATATGCGATATCTTGACCTTACGAAGCTTCTTAGTAGTTAATCGTTCACTATACGTACTACTCTTACTAAGAATGGACTCTCGTATAAGCTACCCGCACTTCTCGATTCTAAAGCTAATAAATACTATTTTATTAATCGTTCTTTTCTTAAATCCCTTTCTTTCTTCTTAAAACCTTTAATTTACCTTCTGCTAAACGTAATTCCTGTTAAAGGCTTTAATAGTATTAATAGTAGTACTATTAGTTACTATATGATACTTAATTTGATAGTAGATCGTCGCGTCTAGGTATTTACCTCCTTTCTTATTACTACTCTCGGAAACTATAGTATTATACTCGGAAGAACATAGCTTTCGGAATATTAAGTACTCTTAGATACCTCTAAATAATAGATTATTTAGCTACTATATACTCCTCCTAGTAACGTTTATAGCTCTCCGATCGAGATCAAGGACTTACGTAAATACTATACCTACTAGCGCTACTAATACGACGCTAACGAAAGAAACGAACGTCTTAATTAGTTCTAGGAAGCGTACGAGGAATAGCGAAGTGTAGCTAACTCTCCTATTAATATTCGAGCTATTATTAACTCTATCTCTATTATTAAACGACTATTACTAGCTCAGAAGCGTATTTCTAAGGAGACTTATAGCTATAAAAATATCTAAAACTCTCCCCTAGAGAGTATTCTATAAGTAATTAACCCTCTATTACTACTACTGATTAGTTAGGACTGTTTCTCTGGCGTTTATACTACTTATTATAGATACGATAAGCCTAAGTGTTTATTACTTAAAGAATAAGAATAAAGTAGTAAAGAGAAGTCTTTATACTCTAGAGAGACTACTAATATATAGCCGAAGTACGTACGATTTAGCGATATTATTACTTATATCCCGCGTGAATCTCTACTTTAACCCTAATTAGAAGTCTTTATATTAAAGACTTACGCATAAGACTACGCCTATATAATTTAAACTATAGACTAATAGTTACTCAGAATACTATCTCGCGACTTAATAGAAGCTACTTAAAGTATAAAAACAGCTACTACGACATTTCGGAAGCGATAAAGATCACCTCGTATACTTAGACCTCTTCTAGAGCCTCTTACGCTAGAGATTTACACGATTAGTAGCCTAGCTTTCTATCTCTTATATAAACGCTAGAAGTCTTCTAACGATAAGATCTTCTCTATTACCTTTCACGAGATAGATAAGCTTCTTAATAACTAAATCGTAGTTTAGTAACGTAATACTACTATCGTATCTTTAACTATCGACCTTACGGAATATTATAAAACCGCCTAGTAATTTGCTATTAGCTTAAGCGAATTAGATTTAGAACTATAGATCTCTTACGAGTATAACTAGTAGGTATATATCTTTTCTAAGGAAGCTAGCGATATTCTCTCTTCTTATCGCTTATACGATTACTGAATTGAGCTTAAGGAAGGGGCCGAGAAGAACCTTAAATACTCCCCCTTATATAAGATATTAGCTAAAGAACTTGAAGTCGTTAAGGCGTATATTACTAATAACTTAGCTAAAGGTTTCATCGAACCTTCTTAAGAACTATACGCTAAACTTATTCTTTTCGTTAAGAAAGCTAATAGAAATCTAAGATTCTATATCGACTTTCGCGCACTTAATAACCTTACGAGGAAGGATTAATATCTACTACTATTAATCGATGAAACGCTAGCTAGAATCTCTACTACTAAGATATTCACTAAACTGGATATTCGCTAGGCGTTTTACCGAATTCGAATAGATCTAGCCTCTGAAGAATATACGACTTTCTGGACCTATTACGGTGCATATAAGTGTAAGGTACTCCCTTTCGGTCTGACTAACAGCCTTACGACGTACTAGCGATATATGAATAACGTCTTATTCGACTACTTAGACGACTTCTATATAGTATATCTAGACGATATTCTGATCTACTCTAACGACTTACTATAATATTAATTACACGTATATAAGGTACTATAACGATTATAAGACGCTAGATTATAAGCTAACCTTAAGAAGTATAAATTTAATATCACTTGTACTAAATACCTTAGATTTATTATCTCTACTTCTAGGATCGAGGTAGACCCTAAGAAAGTTAATATTATATAATCTTAGAATTACCTAACTATAGTTAAGGGCGTATAATCGTTCTTAGGCTTTTATAACTTCTACTAATAATTTATTAAGGACTATAGAATTATTATAAAACCTCTTATATAACTTACTAAAAACAACATGTTATTTCGGTTCGCTAGGGAGTATATGTAATAGTCACGTGGTAGTCGATTGTATATATACGGTGTTAAGCGTATACTGCTTGCGCAGTATATTATGATCTTTTGGTCCAGATAGCGTAGTTAGTAAGAGCTTAACCTTAACCCCGTTACAGAATATACTACGCAACCGGTCTTCTGGTAGAGTACCTCTGAGCACGGGGCGTATGACGCACATAGCGCGTGGCGCATATAGCGTAGAGTCGGCCTAGCGCAAAGCGCAGAGCCTGATATGCTATATTATAACCTGCGGGTACCTCTAAGCACTGAGACGCACGTGACATGTTCAAACTACCTACGTTAGGCTGATAAGGGGTAATAGTATCGACTTCGAGATCTCTTGTATCGGTACATTACGTCATAACCCTTGGGGGTTTAACGTAGCATATCAGTCGGCGTAGTCACGGCAATTCTTCGGCCTAAGGCGCTCGAGGGCGAGCTTACTAAGAGGGGAGATATTATAATAGTCACGTGGTAGTCGATTGTATATGTACGGTGTTAAGCGTATACTGCTTGCGCAGTATATTGTGATCTTTTGGTCCAGATAGCGTAGTTGGTGAGAGCTTAACCTCAACCCCGTTACAGTATAAAGATGCTTTTAATTACCTAAAGTACGCTCTCACTTCGGTACTACTCCTCTACTACTATTAGTAATATCTACCTTATATAATCGAAATAGACGCTAGTGATAGAGTAATAGCAGGTGTGCTATTATAATAGTAAGACGAAGACTAGTTCCTAGTAGCCTACTTCTCTAAGACTATATTACTTGCCGAGCTTAATTACGCTATTCACGATAAGGAAATACTCGTAATTATACGATCTTTTAGTAACTAGAGATCTGAGCTCGTAGGCGCACTATATTAGATCCGCGTTATTACTGATTATAAAGCTCTTAAGTACTTTATAACCTTTAAATAGCTAAACGCACGATAAGCCCGATAGGCCGAGCTACTTACAGATTATAACTTTATAATTACTTATTAACCTAGGAAGTATAATCTACTCGCTGACGCTCTCTCTCGTAGAATAGATGAATTAGACGACTAGAATAACGCTAAAAGAACATAGTGTTTATAGTAGCTACTACGCGAAGACTAAATCGATCTAGTACTACTTATAAGTAACTTCCGGAATAGCTCTAACTCTATAGATAACTTTGAGCTTATTAACGCCTTAGAAGTCGCTGACTTATTACTAGTCTTTTCTATAGTATAGTAAGTACTTAATACTAATCGTACTACGCTATTACTCTAAGCTTTACGGAAATAAGCTCTTTCCGCTACTCCTGGAAAACTAACTATAGAGAAAGATCTTCTACTCTATAAAGGGAGACTAATCGTACCTAACGTCTTATACCTTCGCACGCTACTTATACGCGAAGTATACGACCGATTAGAGACTACTTATCTAAGTGTAAAGAAGACCCTATAACTGCTAGTATTATAATACTAGTAGTACGGAATCGCTTTAACTATTAACTAGTACTACTATAACTATTATACTTACTGACGAATTCAAGTGCCGCGTAATAAGAAACCGGGCCTCCTCTAACTTCTGCTTATATTATCATATCTATAGGAGCATATTATAGTCGACTACTATAGCTTCAACCGCGATAAATACGACTACGATAATATTCTCGTATTTATCGACTATTTTAGTAAATAAGCAATTAGTATTCTATGCCGAAAGACCTCCGATACGCGCGACCTTATAAAGCTTTACTTATAATACGTATACTACTATTTCGAAGCTCTATTAATAATTACCTCTAATAGAGGGCCTTAATTCGTTTCCTGTTTTTAGACTATAGTTATTATAATTCTTAGTACTAAAAGATAGCTTTCTATAGTAGACTACTTATAAATAGATAGCTAAATAGAGATTTATAACTAATATCTCTAACGCAGATTACGACCTTTTATCTCTTACTATTAAGACGACTAGTCGGAATTCTTACTTATTATAGACTACGCTTAGATAACTCTCCCTTATAAATCCCTTAGAGGTCTCTTACCCTTTAAAGTCGTTTATAGATATATACCTTATGTTAATTAGAATTAGAAAGACTTACCTAATTCTACTATACCTACTAATAAGTTAAATACTTAATAAGCTCTAGATTACGCTAATCGTTTACGCGACACTTAGATTACTACTTAATTAAGCCTCTAATATATATAAGCTAAGATAGCCTAATCCTATAATCGCTCACGCTATAAAGTCGACTTTACTATAGATAACCTTATCTAGCTAGATATACGCTACTTTACAAGTACTCGACTTAGTAAAAAACTCGACTTCCCGACTAATAGACCCTTCTATATAATTAAAAAGGTCAGAAGCTCTTATTATCTAAAGCTCTCTACTAGTATGAAAGTATATAACGTATTCCCTGCTACTAAGCTATAGAAGTATCTAAACGACCCCTTGCTAAGATAAACCTTACTACTACTATTACCTATTAATATCACTAGTAACGATAAATAAGAGATCGAAGATATACTTACGTGCTGTAAGTAGCGTAATAGCTTCTTATACCGAGTTTCCTAGTTAAATCAAGACGTCGATCTCATATGGTACGACGCTATAGATATTAAATACGCTCCAGCTAAGCTATAATAATTCCACCTTAATAACTTAACGTAAGCTAGACCTCCTGCTAGACTACCTAATTAGCTAAAAGCTTTCTACGATAGAATTAATAATTACGACTACATTAATAGAAATAAGGAGATAGACTAACGCTCGAGGGCGAGCTTTTTTCGGAGGGGGGGGTAGTGTGATAACTGGTCAGGTTTAGAGGTCTCTCCCTATTAGTAGAAACACTTACTGCTAAGCGAGATTATACGAGTAGAGTTTAGGGGCCCCTTTTCATATATATACTTCTATTCTCTCTCTACTTCTTTACTCCTTAGTTGTAGATTCTCAAGTGATTCTTACTACTTCATATTCATAGTAATATGAGGTCTTATTACTCAGGTAGTTTTGAGACCTTTCTAGAGCAAGCGTCATAAGAAGACTTAAGTACTTCTCTACTTTCTAAAGATATCTCTAATATAGTATAAATAGAGCGTAAGAGAGACCTAGGTAGAAGATCGCTAATTCAGTAGCTTATAGAGGTATATCTCTTCAGGGATTTTCAAGTCTATTACTTATAATAATAGGAACTATAAGCTAATAACTTCTCCTCTTAATTCTACCCTTAAAGTAGCCCCCTATAACGACTCTTCTTTATATACCCTACCTCTATTCGACTCTGGAAATAGCACTCGGATATCTTACTACTTAATTATATATATAAAACTAACCGATTTAATATACTACTACTGAATATTTATAGTATTACTAGAAATAATATAGTTATTTAGCTTAAATTAGTATTTCTATCAGAGGAGACCAAAAGAGACTATACGTAAGCGCTAGTATAACTAAGAGATCTAATAGCTTAGTATATAATTTAAGAGCTAATTTCTATTATAATAGATAGGGAATTAGCTCTTATTAAGTATATTAAGATATTCTTTCTATCTGCTCGCTACCTCCTTTACTAGTAGCATATTAATATAAATATACTTGCAAAGACTAAGAAGTACTTCCCTAGGCTAATTAAAGATGTTAATAGAAACTGGATACGCTACTTACGATTTTAAGTATTCTTAAGCTCCTGGAATACGCTACTTACTAGTATAACTAAGGAGGTATATAATACTTCCCTCGCAAACCTCCGTGCCGAGTTTCTAGTAAATGCTATCAGCTACTACGAAGGTACCTAGCTCCTTTGGAAGGAGAAGCTTATAGCCTTTTAGGT
Source organism: Rhynchosporium graminicola (assembly GCA_900074885.1). NCBI lineage: Eukaryota > Fungi > Ascomycota > Leotiomycetes > Helotiales > Ploettnerulaceae > Rhynchosporium > Rhynchosporium graminicola. The sequence goes on from FJUW01000038.1 coordinate 257,065, forward strand.
AGACTAATTATACTACTTTAGAGTTATAGTTACTAGTCCAATAGAAGAATACTATACTACTTTAAAGCTCTATTTACAGCGTAGGCATACTGATCTTAGAGGAGTCTTCCTCAAATTATAGCTCTTTTAGATAGCTTAGTACTCCGGGATATCTTTAGCTATCGTATAATAGTAATTACAGCCCCGGCATAGTATAAATATACCTATTTTAGCTGCAATTCTTCTATATATTCATACTCAGGCTCTCTAGAGAATTATATAAGAGACTAGTAAGCTTCCCTATAGAGGGCCCCCACCAGGTAGCTATATATATACTACGCAGTAAGCCTTTAGTCTACTATACCTTTATACTCTCTAGAAGCAGTAATAAGAAGGTAGTAGTATCCTTCTAAGTGATATTCATTACTACTAGTACTATAATAGGCCTGATTCAGTATACTCTACTCCCTTAGCTACTCTTCCTCTCCTAGATCTATTAAAAGTCAAAGGTAAGAGTAGACTAAAAGGTGCTCTCGGAGGTAGAGTAGCACCTTTAAATACGCGCCGAGACCCCTTATTATTCAAACTACCCTCTAGCTCTACCCCTGCATCACTTAAGCAGCTATCTATAGTATAAATAAGCCTATTATCGACTGCTATAGCGATGCAGAGGCTTAAGGATAAGTATCAAGATAGCTATAAACCCGGTATATAGAGGGAGAGAGAGTATATATATAACATATTATCAATCTATTATTCAGATAGTATAGCAGATACTACTATAGCTAGTAAAGTATTAATTCAGAGAGATATAATTAGGGGGGTAGAGGTATATACTTAGGATATAGAGAGTGAAGATAATTCTGATAATTTTATATAGAGGGGGAAAGCTAGTAATGCACTACACATAGTTATATATACAAATCTTAGTAGTGATAAATGCACACTGCACTTTCAGCTCGCTTCGTTAGTGTACTTCGATTTAGCTATTTCCGTACTTCGATTTAGCTGTGGCCTTGAAAATCTAAGGGATTCATATTTGTGGAGCATGGGGATTAGTCCGCAGCAAATGCACTGGCAAACACGTTGGTCTGAGTAGAGACGAAGATTGTTTCCTCAAGTAAGCGGTGGCCTCTCTTGAGCACAGCACACAGAATATCAACCATTGAAACAATAAAACCATGCAAGAATCGTCAAGTAGTGAGCCCGCAAATCTGGCGAAGAATGAAGTGTGAGGAAGTGGAGGAAGAGTCGCTAGGAATGAGAAAGTTTCGGGCCTCGGAGGTCCAGCACGTGTTTGCCAAGGTAGCCTGCATTAAGTAGATAGTTAAGAGAATACAAAGATAAATGAATCAAGTCCCATCACGTTGCTCTGTAACTACAGAGGTTGGCGTGTGAATCCTACAGCGAGGAATGGTTCAACAACTCATTTGAGATCTCGTACATCTGAGAATGCCGTGTTGATCAACGGAGCTCTTAGAGAAGCGAGGCGGGAGTAGTAGAATCACAGAGATTTATTGCAATGAACTGAAGGCGAGGGGTATTATTCTTTCTAGGAACGAAAAGAAGGGTGACATCTTCAGCAGTTTACTACCTTGACCTGTGCTGGCTTCTCAATTACAGCTGAATAAGTGTTGCAACGACAATAAGCTGGATCATCACTAGATTTATGAAGTATTGCCAACTAAGGTGGTTGTCCGAAACAAATAAAAGCGAGGCTGGCAGCCTGGACACAGGAGAAAAATAGAGCATCATCATTGGCTGGCACTAGATGGTACCAAGGATCACGAACCACCTCTCGTTGAGGCTTCAGCACAACACGTCTGGAATAGGCAAAATCTAGAACAAGAATTTGGAAAGGCATCCCTCTTTCCATTCATAGGACAATGGTACTGAGTTGAACGGAAGGTTAATCATACGAATCCTACCGGACTGCTCACATAACTTCTTTCTCACCGAGGGCGGTTGTATGCATTTGTAAGTCAATCCTTATTTGTTGCTGGGTCTGTTGATATTGAATGACCTAGCAGGAAGCGAGCTCGATAGCAACAATTCCAATGACTCTTGGAGAAGCCAGGTGAATACGCGGGCCATTGATCCGATGACCTGAAGTTTCAAGAATCGCCTTTCGTGACGTGCCTTGTCGACACTTGCAATTAGAGCAACCCCTCCCTTGCAGTTTCAACAGTCAGTTTCGATTTTATTCTGCTTCACAGCGATGGACAAGGCGCAGCTGGAGAAGTCCAGAAAGGACAAGGCCGACAATTCAAAAAGAAATGATTTGCCAAATGCCCATGAGCTCTTCCTCACAGCCATTGTTGCTAACGAAGACTTCGAAACGACTCTAAAAATCCTTCAAGGCTATTGCGCAATGAGTCCAACAAATGTTCTCACTCGCAAGCTGACGTGGGAAGGCCCGCGGACACGCACTCCATCGGGCATCGATCCAAAGTTCATTAGGAATCAGCCCCTACAGAAAATACCGCAATGGAATGGTCTATCTGTGCAGCTCGCTCGACAGTCGTATATCATGCACTTGTTGTACGAGGTGGATCGTCAGTCTTTTGGAAAGGACGATATTTTTGATCCGAATGCGTCTCTGTACCACCCAACTGTATCGTAAGTACATTTCTCATCTTTACATCCCTCAGGGGTAGCTCTACTCAAGAACTTGGCGTCCTGCATCAGACCAGATCCTGATGATAAATAGATCACTGGACCGGCGTTATGGTACTCTAAGATGGAACGACCTTCCTGATCCTACAGAGGTCTCCAAATTATCCAACACTCGCCTCGCTGATGCTGGAGCAAGTCGACCTGTGAACACTCGTCTCATGTTCAGCATTGAGAACATGGGACTTTGCTCGCTCTTGAAGATGATCAATCATAGGTCAGTAGCTATTCCTCGCACCAATGTGTCCTTGCTTACATCTACAGATTTGTCGGAGAGGTGATACAGGAGAGTAACAGATTCGTTCACGGTGATGTTGTGTTTGAATTGACTCGCTATTTGCAATTTCTCGCTGAGGAAAACGCTGGGGCTCCTACTATCAGAAATGGACTTCCGGCTTTTGACAAACTTACCCCTTTCGATTCTGAGAACAAGTGGATCTTGACTGCATCCGCGATTGTAACGAAAGGAGACGATCCAGACCAGATGAAGAAAGGGACAGACCAATTGGTGGCAATTAAGGGAGACTTTGAGGGATGTTTCGAATTCCAAGTACTTGATAGACATATCTTTGATACCAGGGTCAAGATTTGACCGGTTCGAGAATATGGTTCGGGGCGGTTTCCGAGGATGGACATTGGGATAAGCCAGAAATAACATTTGAGTAACCAATGAATCTGTTTACCATGAGTTGATTATTTTGAGAGGTAGCAAACTTGGAACCCGAATCCATCCATGGTAAATCACACCCCTTCGGTTTGGTCACGGAGGAACAGATTAGAGGCCTCTTCAATAATGCATTCCCAGGTATCCCGATCGATCCATAGCCTATCCATAACCATACAATCCATTCATCATGTACAAGTGTCCACTCCTCCTAATCCGTCTACTGGTTCTTGTATGTCTGCCAAACCGCGATTCCGAAAGGAGTACCTGCAATTGATTATTAGTCCCTGCTCCTTCCAAGCTTGTCTTGAGCACGCACCGAATCCAACTGCCATGAAAGTCCAGTATCTGAGAGCGAACCACTTCGTCAAAGGGTTGAATGGGATATTCGATCGAGGACCCTCGGGGTAATGGTATGGTGAGGAGAGCTGAGCTCGAGTGGTTGAAAATGCGCGGCGAGAGGCGAGCATTGAGGCCGTGGAAGAAGTGGCGCGGACTGCTGCAAGGGAAACCATCTGAATCATTGCAGTCAGTATCTTGCCGGAAAATTGAGTCTAGATAGCGTTACCTTGAAGTGTTGTGATTGAATTGATTGATTGTCTTATGTTGTTCCATTCCATTGTGACATTGAAGAGGTTCTACGCTAGCTGATCAAAGTGACAGGGATGTGGGTAGAACTTCGGCAGAACTCGACAAAATTAAATGTCATTTTCGATAGCTCCCATACTCCATGACGGACTATCTGCGACCATTCGCTGCAACACCCAGGATTTGGAACGATGGACGAACTATTCGGCGTCTTTGATGATAATATCGCAGGAGCAGCAGTTCCTGAACGACCGAAGAAGGCAAAGAAAGATAAGAAAGACCGGGCGAAAAAGAGAACCGCGAGCGGCGAGGTGAAAAAGGTCGTCGAGGAACAGGATGACGATGCTGAGATGGGCGATGCGGAGCCCGTGGTAGAAGCAGAGGAAGAGGAAAGCCGGTCTCTCATTGAGAAGAAGGATACCAAGAGACGCCGCCGAGAGGAGGAAGCTGAACCGGTCGTTACGGATGCCTTCGAAACGGCCCAGTCAAGAGAAGTTGCTGCTTCGGCAGGTCTACAGGCAACAGACGATGGCGCGTTGGTAATCCAGCACAATATTCAGCATCAAGTGTCCTTACCTCCGGACTACAACTATGTTCCCATCTCACAGCACAAGGCGCCAGAGGTACCTGCCCGAACATGGCCCTTCGAGTTGGACCCCTTTCAGAAGGTCTCTATCGCATCTATTGAGCGAGGCGAAAGTGTATTGGTATCTGCGCATACCAGTGCGGGAAAAACCGTTGTTGCAGAATACGCCATTGCCCAGAGCTTGAAGAACAACCAAAGGGTCATTTACACCAGTCCGATCAAGGCGTTGAGTAATCAGAAATATCGAGAATTTGCGGCCGAATTTGGAGATGTTGGACTAATGACTGGGGATGTCACTATCAACCCCACGGCAACCTGCTTGGTGATGACAACGGAAATTCTGAGATCTATGCTGTATCGAGGCTCCGAGATCATGCGCGAGGTGCAATGGGTGATTTTTGATGAGATTCATTACATGCGTGACAAGACGAGAGGTGTTGTCTGGGAAGAAACTATTATCTTATTACCGGATAAGGTCCGATATGTTTTTCTTTCTGCGACAATTCCGAATGCCATGCAATTCGCAGAATGGATCACCAAGACACATCAGCAGCCCTGCCATATTGTCTACACTGATTTCCGACCCACACCATTACAACACTACTTCTTTCCTGCTGGTGCGGATGGTATTCATTTGATCGTTGACGAGAAGGGCAACTTCAGAGAAGACAACTTTCAGAAGGCCATGTCGACGATCGAAGACAAGAAGGGCGCAGATCCAGCTGATATTGATGCGAAGCAGGTGGGCCGAGGCAAGAATAAGAAGACCAACAAAGGTGGTGCTAAGGATGATAATAACGACATCTATAAGATCGTTCGGATGATCATGATGAAGCATTACAATCCTGTTATTGTCTTCAGTTTTAGCAAGAGAGAGTGTGAAGCTTATGCCTTGAAGATGGCCTCGATGGCCTTCAACGACGAGTCGGAGAAAGCTATGGTGTCCAAGGTCTTCGAGAGCGCCATTGAGTCTCTCTCTGACGAGGACAAGACTTTACCCCAGATTCAACATATCTTGCCCCTATTACGCCGTGGAATTGGTGTCCATCACTCTGGCCTGCTTCCAATTCTGAAGGAAACAATCGAAATCTTGTTCCAAGAGAATTTAATCAAGGTTCTATTCGCAACCGAAACATTTTCCATTGGTCTGAACATGCCCGCAAAGACGGTCGTTTTCACTAGTGTCGAGAAGTTCGATGGTGAAAAGATGCGATATTTAACCCCCTCAGAATTTGTGCAGATGTCTGGACGCGCAGGACGAAGAGGTTTGGATGACAGAGGTATTGTCATCATGATGATCAACGATAAGATGGAGCCGGCCACAGCGAAGGACATTGTCAGAGGAGAACAAGACAAGCTTAATTCGGCTTTCTACCTGGGATACAACATGATCTTGAATTTAATGCGAGTGGAAGGCATTTCTCCCGAATTCATGCTGGAGCACTGTTTCTACCAATTCCAGAATTCTTCAAGTGTCTCTGGGCTCGAGAAGGAACTTCAAGTTATGCAATTCGAAAAGGACAATGTTGAGATTCCAGATGAAGCTACCATCAAGGAGTACTACGATCTTCGCCAGCAAATCACTTCTTATACCAAGGACATGCGCAATGTTATCAACCACCCCAATTACTGCTTGCAATTTATGCAACCTGGGCGTGTAGTTCACATCAAGCACAAGGACCAGGATTTTGGCTGGGGTGCAGTCGTCAAATTCAACCCCATTCGAGTGATCAAGGGCCAGAGTGTCGAAGAGGTGCCGCCTCAGGAGTCATTTATGCTTGATGTGCTTTTGCTGGTGTCCAGCGAATTTTCTCCAGGCACACAGAGCTCAGGTCCTGTCCCGACTGGCCTCCAACCACCTACTGGTGACGACAAAGGAAAGATGGAGGTCGTGCCCGTACTACTCTCTTGCATTGAAGCTATCGGCCACGTTCGGATCTTCTTACCGAAAGATCTCAAGCCTGCAGATCAACGGAACATCGTTCGGAAATCACTTGACGAAGTCAAGCGTCGGTTCCCAGATGGTATCGCGGTCCTTGATCCAATCGAGAACATGGGTATCACCGATGAGTCGTTCAAGAAGCTGTTACGCAAGATCGAAGTCCTTGAGTCTCGTTTACTCTCGAATCCTCTTCACAATTCTCCTCGTCTCCCTGAACTTTACAGCCAATATGCCTCGAAGTTAGCTATGGGTGGCAAGATCAAGGAAAAGAGGAAGGCAATTACGTCGGCTTTAAGCATCATGCAGTTGGATGAGCTAAAGTCTCGTAAGCGTGTTCTTAGACGTCTTGGCTTCATCAACGATCAAGAAGTAGTTGAACTCAAGGCTCGTGTTGCATGCGAAATATCATCCACAGGCGATGGTCATGAGCTTTTGCTCTCCGAGTTGCTCTTCAACCGCTTCTTCAATGAGCTGAGCCCCGAAGTCTGCGCAGCCGTTCTTTCATGCTTCATTTTCGAAGAGAAGAGCAAGAACGTTGATCCCCTCTCGGAAGAACTCTCGAAGCATTTCAGAGAAATTCAGACCCAGGCTAAAGTCATTGCTAAAGTCAGCCAGGAAAGTAAGCTAGTTGTCAACGAGAAGGAGTATGTGGATAGCTTCAAGTGGGAACTTATGGAAGTGGTACTACAATGGGCACACGGAAAGTCCTTTGCGGAGATCTGGTGCGTATCCCTACATGCAATGACGAAATGGGCCAGGCTAACAATGTGAACAGCACAATGACGGATGTCTACGAAGGTTCTCTAATTCGTCTGTTCCGTCGTCTTGAGGAGCTGCTTAGACAGATGGCACAAGCCGGTAAGGTCATGGGATCTGATGAGTTGTCGGCGAAGTTTGAGGAAGCTCTTTTGAAGATCAGAAGAGATATCGTCGCCGCCCAGAGTCTGTACTTGTAAGTCGAAAAGTTAAGCCTGATCTGGTCAGTTATCACAACACCAATAGCGCTGTGATCAAAAGTATGCATGGTTTGGAGCAGGGAGTTTATGAGTTGCATATATTGGAGGTTGCAACTTGTGGAAGGATTCATTTTCGACATTTTTTTCCTGGCGTCACGGTATCTTTTGATTTCTTGTCTCTGAACCTTCAGATCTTGCGATAGAGACCGTAGATATTCGTTGGAGATGGTGGACCGTAATGGTTGGTATGCGATACTAGATCTCAAGATGAACGACCTTTTAGCGAATTCGAAGATCCGTCTGGAGATTCGCCAACTCAATCAATCAATTTTGACCTTCCCGATCAGCTTGTGGATCCTGTGCGTCCTGGTGCCGGATCCTCGTTGTACAGATCTGGGTCACAGCGGATGAAGATTTCGGTGTTGCATGACAGAATCTTTGTTTCAAATCCTTGCTCCTAGGCATGTGCATGGCAGACCTCGGATGACAAATCCCAGTCATAAATTTTATTGACAGATAGATAGTCGTCGTCCTCTGAGAAATATGGTACTAGATGTATACTATTGCGTCTTCTATATCGTAGCACAGATCCATTATACGGCCACGTTAAAAGACACTGTTGAAGAAAGTGAATACGGCAAGCGGAGAGCGTGCTTACTTATTTGAGGAAAATTTTTCCTAGCCTGTGAAGCGGTTTTTACAGGTTCTCGCCCACATCTAAACTGATTATGATCAAACGATTGAGTGCTGGCCCTGGCTGAGGCCCTCTGTGACTGACAGGGTAAGGCTTTACTTTGTAATTCTCCTTACTCGCTTTACCCGTGGGTCTGGACCTGACAGGTCTTATGTCAAGGGTCGATTCTGATCAAATATGCCCTGCAAACCCACAGTAGACAGGTTCAGACCCACGCAGAAAGCGAGTACCGCATGTATGCTTTACTTCACGGAGTAATGCGCGCAGTGCGAGACAGTTTCTATGTTTCCGCAATCGTTCAAAAGAATGATAGAACTCAGATCTTATCATATATTCGGAACGCATCATCGTGGATTCGTGGTGCCGGAAACCAAGGAAAGGCCATGCAAGGTTGTCTATACCAGTTTTCGGGGCTCAATCTCTTCGAAAACAACAGTTACATGCGATTTCCGATGAAAGGAAGGAAACACGGTGCAAACGATGTCTTCTCCCGGTCTCGTTTTGGATCGAAAGCTGTGCTTGACAGCAATGGACATAATTCTCGTTTCGCATGATTGAGGATGCTAGCTAAGACAGCAGCTGCCAACAGGAGTTATAAGCAAAAGGTTTCCATTGGCAAGTGACTGGATGGAACTTTTGTGATAAAACAGATAGATTGTCGTATGTGCATTTCCATTTTGTTGATGGCTGGTTGCTGTGGAGAAGTTCCCTGGCTATAGAGAAAACGGTGCTGCAACGCTAGCGCAATGAGGCTTACCTGAATTATTGCGGCAGTTGTTTCACCCCAGCTTTACGGTTGAGCTAATACATCTATCTCAAGCGGCCGGCCAGTGGACAATTTTCTATTTTTTTGCTCGCGCGCCGTGATGCCAGTCATTGCAAGGCGGGCTGGGTGGTGTTGAAGTGAGGTCTAGAGGCACCTAGCCAAGACAATGAGGGATAATTAAGGCCACAGCTAATCGCCATACGTGAATAGCTAAATCCCTATACGCTAAAATTCTAGTGACTTGGCGAGTGCATCTAGAGAACTACCCCTCATATACAAATATATACTAGGTACAACAAAACCTTTTATTATTACCTGATTACCCCTAAGGCTAGGGATCATAATTGAGGTTATCCAGAGACTTCAACATCGACTGCAGTTGTAATGCGAAGGCTTATAGAAGGGCACGGGATAAGTATAAGCTAGGTATATAGCGCAGAGTCAATATATCATTCAGATAATATAGTAGATACTAATATAGCGAGTGAAGTGACGATTCAAAGTAATATAATTGGGGGGGTTAGGAGGTGTTTATCCAGGATGCAGAGTATGAAGATGATTTTGAAGATGAATTGGTACAAGGGGGCAATTACGCAGTCTACATAGATGTGCACGCAAATCTTGGTGGCAATAAATGCACGCGCACTTTCAGCTCGCTTGACTAGCGTATGGCGATTTAGCTATGGCCATAATTAATGGATCCATCAACACTTGGGAAGATTAGCAGACGCAGAATAGACTCTGAAACAACACCTTTTGTTACACTTTTTGCATTCGCGAGCAGCAGTAGCTAGCTACCACTTGCCGCATTTTTTATATGCTGGCACAACACCAGATGATCGTAGGAGCAAATGTTCATTGATTGCCTAAGGTATGCAGAAGAGAAGAAGCACCGATTCTGACCAAGTACACCTGCACTATGCATTGCACGTCGGCACGCCGGCAACCAACGATCGGAACATATACGAGCACAAGTCCCGAACATTACACCATTAGGTGCTGTGTTAGGCAAGTAAGATTACATTTCGCAAGGGAGTTACTTACCATAGCAAAAGAGCGTCGTTCGGAAGCCGCAACATCGCTACTCAATGCAAATCAATGCAATCTTTCACGTAAGGTCCTAAATTTTTCAATTATGCCAAAATGATTCAATCAACATGCCCGACAGGATCCCCGCAAGAGACCTGTTTTCACAGAGTACGTAGAGTGTCGTAGGAAGGGGCTCGACGCTGAATGTTGCGGCTTCATTACTTTGATGGCACAGTATGGTGCCAAGCAAGCAAGCCATTGATTGGTCCGCTGTAGCATGATGCTACGTGTTGCATCTTGACCAGCGACACCACACTACCCAAAGTGGGGCTGGTGGAAGTCGACGACACGGTTAGTACTTGAAAGGAGTTGATATTCGGTTGAATTAGCAAAAGTACGCTTTAGGTAAACATAGCTATTAGTATAACCTACCTAGCTAGTCGAAGGGGGTCGGGGGGTCATTGAATCATTAAATCCTTACCCCGCATCTGCTATTTAGTACGGTTCCTACAGTAACTCCTGAATCATTCGCTTGAGGCACGAAGGTATGCTCGTACGAAGTATAATCAATCTCTCTTCGAATAATACTGTAGGTAGCCGGCTCCCTGACCGTGTGGCTCGGGCATCGCTATTAGTCTTTCTTAAAAGGGAACCTATCAAAGACCCGCCCGCACCCTAGTATTTCCCCTTTGTCTACCTCCATTTAACACTTCGAACCGGTGACCGCCACTTGACATTTATTTTGCCACTGCGATTATTTGTTCTCTAAGAAAGGAGCGCTTCTTACGAGTAGATTTATTTATCATCGGATTTTGGTTTGATGGATTGTCTTGCGGTGTGACATAGAAAGGGGTCTCTTATTGATTTCTTTCGTTCTCGCCTATGTGGTGTGCGGATACACCGGGAGCTGCTGTAACTTTTCACTTCCATACCAAAAGTCCTACAGAGGAGCCAGGACTAAAGTATCTTCCTCACAAGTATGTCACCACCCTTGGACAAAACAAGGGAAAGGTGAGTTTTTGGTTGGTCGGTAATAACGTTTTGCCCAAAGGTAGTGAGTGAGTGACATGCTTTGGCCCTGGCACCTCGGTAACCGTGCGGTTATAGTATTCCATGAAACTAGTCACTGTGAAACACCCCAATATTACAAAACATTGGAACCCAAACGTTATACCATAATGTCAAACTAACGCATCGTCCAAACCCCTCCTGATGTTTTTCACTACACAGTAACGTTGGCTTGCATGAGAATCGTATTTCTCAGCTGCAACGGGACTTCTGTACGTACGCATAGGTATATGTGGCATGGGCTTCGAATAGGATCCGACATATTGAAAAGCAAAAGCCCCAACCCGCCCAAGTCTTTTGAATGGTATAATGGTACAATGGTATATTAGCTTCCCCTCCCTCATCTGTTGTATGGTATGGGTAGGTACGGAAGGTACCGAATCTAAAAGAAGATCCAGGCTCGGATCCGCGTCCCGACCAGAACCTGAAACAAACAATACACGGCAGAGACCACCAGGGACGGGACGGATGATTCTCTAACTAGGTTACGGACCTTTCATAGGTACGTACCCGAAGAGGAAACTCACAAAAGTCTACATTCTCTCTTTTACTTTGTCTCGCCTGTTTCAAATTACATCCTACCACCAGCCTAGTACGGAAAGATATACGCAGAGGTGTGTGACCTGTCGTATCGTACACGACACGTAAATTTCCCTGCGTTTCCCTCCGAATTCATATATTTATTTACGCGTACCCGGTTCCTGCGTCTGAGACTCACTCACTCATACCAGGAGCGTGTGAGGGCGTACAGAAATTCCGCAGGTGCTGTCATCCGGAGTACGGCATGGTCCTTTACTTACCAAATGCACGTCGTCCGATGTTGACCGTTGTTAATTTTTACCTTGACACTTTCACTGTCAGTTGCCACTACACTATGAGACATCCCAATAAAGCATAATAACATAACAACAAAGCTTTCTCAGCTTCAGACGGTTCGTTCCAGCCGCGCTTTTTTGCCGGGCTCGAGCCAGAGCCGGGGTAATCCAGCACCAGCACAATTGGCCCCACCTCGATACGATACTACACCTACACCTACCTACCTAGTTCACAAGCCAAAGGAGACCCTGACTCTACCTCCACCACCAACCGCCAAATTCTCCGTATGGTGCAGGCGCTTTTCGAAAGTCAGTACTAACATAGAATATTCGCTGGAGAAAGAGTACTCTTCCCGCCGCACAATATCAGGCATACAATCAGCAATCTCACATTTGCTTCGTGAGAGCTGCACCGCCAGCCTTTCTTCGATGTCGAACTGAACTACCCAATACAGCTCCTTACTCAAAGGAGGCCAGCTAGACCGTCCCTACCCCACGAGGTCCACGGCCATGGATTCTTCTTCCTCTTCAGCTCCACTGGCAGATTATTTCTGGATCGCCGGTATCGACTCTATATCCTACAGCGACCCCGTTTGCGGAGGTAACAACCTATGGGAGAAAGTTGCCAATGGCGCAGGACCACCCTCACCACAAGTCGATACGACTATAGAGGAGGGCAGCGAAGGAGAACTAGCTCCCTCTTCCCCTCCTCGAGCCACCGCCCGCCATTCTCGTAACAATTCCTGGAACAAATTGGGTAAGGTGCCCACCGAGGTGCGGAATTCCGTCCAGAACTTCGAAGATGTTGAGGAGACGCGGAGCAACCGGAGCAGTGTTACGATTAAGGCTCCGAATACGAATGGCAATGCCAATGGGCACAGGGACACTGTACTGGGCGATTTTGACTTCGATCGGGCATTGTTCAAGTTTGCAAATGAGCGGGAGAACTTTCTGGACGATTTGAGCTTCAGTGCAGGCGCGCCTACAAATAAAGCTCCACCCATGACAATCCCGAGGGCAGATAGGGTTAGGATTGAGGACAGTCTGGAGACAAATGGCTCTGGTTCTGGTCTGGGGAAGCGAGGCCCTTTGAGGAGTGTTGGAGGTAGCATCCGACGTAGGATGAGCTTCCGGGATATGAGCAGCACGAAGAGACAGCCATCGTCTGTGCAAAGATCCTGTAGGTTCACTTTCATTGTTATGGGAAGTTCTTCATCTGCCACGAAGCACGATGTACTGCTGTCAGATCACTGTCCGAGATCTTCATGACTGTACACTAATGTCCCCCGTAGCTTCTGTACGAACCTCGAGACGCCTGAGTAATTACAATTCCGTGATCCCACCACCCGAACCTCTCAACGCAGATCCTGATATGCACCCTCTGAAACGCCGCTTCGAGCCAGTCCTACTCGATAGATACCCTCCGAAACATGCTACAGATGAGCTCAAGCGCCGAGGTAGATTTCCAGATTATGTACCCATGTTTGCATTTCCAAACGACATCAATATCGTATCCTCAGACGAAAGACCGCGATCCACGTGGCATGGCTTTGCCATGACTAGTGACGACAATTCCAAAATTCACGGTATTACTGTGATTGTGTGGATGCCTCTGAACCCGGATGCCGCGGAAAGTGTTGAGCGGAGATGCGAACAGTGGAGACAGAACCACATGACAAACGAGGAACGAGAATTGGCTGCGAGTCTAGGCGAGCGGCTTGCTTCTGAAAGAGCAAATCTGTCGCATTTGCTTGCCCAATTACCCGGCGCGGCATCCGGATCGACAGCGAGAGAAGCAATGGAGGAGGAGATCAGTGCCGTGGAAGAGAAGATCGGCCTGATGACTGATTTGCTTCGTCCAGTGAGGCACGGAGCTGCGGCTAAGATCGATGGACTCACCGATGGCGAGACCGGGCTTTGGACGCCGAGAGCATATGGAATTCTAGGCCGAGACGCGACTATGACCAGTTTCTGGAAAGAGTGGCTAAGGGCTGTTGTCGTCCCCATGACTGATGGTGGTGTCTTAAGAGTTCCACCAAGCTCTCCCAGGGTGGGACGATGGCAACCTCTGGAAAGATATGTCGTAAACCTATGCACAGAAGCGTTATGTCCGATATCATCCAAAACCCAGGTAGAACTTGCGATCCGAGAACTGCGATTATTCGCACGGAAGGAGGCAGCAAATGAGCTCCCAGACTCTCGAAATACCGACCTATACGCTTTGTTCAGATCCCTGAGCATCTCTAACATTGTGGCTCTTTTTGAATTCGCTCTGTCAGAATCGAGGATCATTTTCTTATCGTCCCACACAGCTATGTTGCATCTTGCAAGCAAGGCACTAGCGAGTTTACTCTACCCGCTTAAGTGGGCCAGCATTTTCATACCAGTTCTACCAGCCAGATTGCTCTCTGCCCTTGAGGCACCGTGCCCCTACATAGTTGGTATCGAGAGACGATATGAGAACATAGAATTGCCAGAAGAAGACTACGTTTTGGTTGATCTGGATCAGGATATTATTGAGGCGTCAGGACCACCCACAGCGTTACCACGACAGCAAAGACGGAAATTGGTATCCTTACTGCAGCTCGCTGCACCCCATCACAACCGATGTGGTGTACCAATTGGGCCCCCTCCATATGCTATCGAGACATTTCCTTATGACGCATTCTCTTCTGAGAACGAGGCTGTCTACACACAAAACGCACCTTTAAGCTCGCTTGGGAGGTTCGTCGGCCAAAACTCGGCAAGCTTTGGTGACCCCGACCCAGCTGCCTCAAAGAGATCATCTGTATTCAATGCTTTTTTACAGTCAAAGAATGATCACAGCCGAGTCGAAAGACCTGCAACGAGCCGATCTAATAAAACGAGCCCGCCAGGTTCAGTCTCACCAAAATCCGGACACTTCCCGCTGCCGACCACTCCTGTTTCCAGAAACGACTCTGGCTTTGCTCTGACTACAACATTAAGAGAGAAGAGATCTGGGCATTTCGATGGAATGTCGAGACGAAGTTCCTCGTTTGGGGTCGAACAGCAACCAATGCTTCGGCGACCAAGCATTCCATTTAGCAACGGACACTCTTCGAGTCTTTCCACCTCTGCAATATCAATGGATGCCAAATCCACTTACGGCTACGCTCCATCCACATACGCCGCATCCACTCTAGCAGCGTCTACAATCATGCCAAATATGCTTATGCAGCCAGTCCGCAATACAGACACTACGGTCTGGGTAGAAGGGCATTGCTTCGTTTGGCGACGGAATGATACAGCATCGGTATGCTCAATTTGTGATGACAAGCCAGAAGGCGACGGAATCTACAAGTGCAATAGCTGCAGTACAGTCTCCCATGGTCGCTGCTTAGGTCATGTCTCGCTAGTCTGTCCAGCAGCATTTCATCCTGATAGAGTTCGCGCTTCATTCGTCAGGTGTTTTTCCAGTCTTTTCTACACTTATAGGAAGTATTTAAACAGGCCGACCAAGGAGCAGAAAAACAGCGGCCAGCTCTATGGGTTTGACATGGATGGATTCATGAAGAGCTTACCACACGAGCAGCAGGAGTACACAGCTATGCTTAAGCAAACACAAGGTAATTTATTTCCCCGCACATTATGCAGACCAATTCTAACAACCCATCAGCATTCAATGAATTTATCCATGAGCGAGAAATAACATCTCCGTCCTCCCCCAGTATTCAACTCTTCGACAGCATCATCCTCGCCAAGAAATCTCGCGGCCGCACATCTTTTTTCTCCAAAGGTTCGAAATCCGCTTCTTTCCTTGAAGACACGACCGAGCATCTCTGGAGAAGTGCCGCTGTGCCGACACCAAGCGCGAAGTTCCCAGGCGATTATAAGAGTGTAGTGAGCAGGATCCCGGCGCAGCTTGATGTGGCGATGATGAGGGAGCCGAGGACTATTCAGGGTGTGCCGCGGATGGATATTCCGGGTAAGAGGGTGGGTAGAAAAGCTGTGCCTAGTCTGTTGCGTTAGTGGGGAGATGATGGCGGGAGACGGGGATTGGATGGATATGAGGAATTACTGTTGTGGGAAGGAGAGGGAAAAGGAGGCGAGGAAACTACGAATGACCCAGCAGCAACAAAAGATGTACAATATACCGACGGAGAAAAGCCAAAAGCATGCGAAACAGGTGTTAAACGGAAAGGAGTACATGGGTGCTTGATTGATTGACAGATCGATTGCCCTTTTTTGGTCTGACTTGGTCCGCTCGAGCGGGTTTATAGATGAATAGAGCAAAGGACGAAGAGAGGCCATATTCTTGATTCTTTGAATCGCACGATTTCGTTTTGGAGGATGTTCCTCTCTCATATGCTCCTTTGGATCAGATCTCATCGCACTTTGCATGGTGAAGAGCGGAAGCTGGGCAGGAAATAATGTGGGGATGGGTGGGAGTGGAATGGTAAAGATGGAAACCAATTTGGAGTAGTACGATGTCAAGATATTGCACTCGCGATACGACACACGAGCGGATGGAGATAAAACGATTAATTCTGGATGGAGGGGAGGAGACTTGTAGTATACTGAATACAACGTTCTTCCGAGTTCATCTTTCCTCGATGGTCTCTGTGATGTGCGAATCTTCAGATTATGATCAAGAGAGGGTCGATTACAGTGTAAACTGGCATGTATCAACAGCTAACATACACCCTGGTGTCTTCGATCTTACTCAGCGTCAATAGCCTCTTGTCGAACTTCTCCTAGCATGGACAAACCGCTTCGTGAATCCAATATTCGATTGCTGGTTCATTCTATGGAGCGAGATCGCGACATCGAAGAACTTTGAGTCGAGCAAGCAAGTTTCTTATCTCACGAGGCAGCCTTTTGTAATAGAGATTGTTTCTTTTTTGGGGCAGGAAATCAAGTGGTGAGATAGTTGTGACGGGGTGGAAGGCTGATAAGAAAGGTCGCTCGCTAACTGTGGATAGATACTTGAAATGTGTGTCTCTTTGTGAACCATCTTGTCAGTGACAGGTACGCCAAAGCCGTGAAAAGAGGAAGTGTTCCAGGAAAGTGGCTTTACCTGATATCATAGGGACATTTGATGTTTTTGCTAACGTGGTAATGTGGGATGTAGGTTGACGAGGTCTGCTTCGCTTCATTGCTTCCTCGTCCGGCTGATTGCGGGTTAGATTCCTTGGTTCTGAGTGAAAAAAAGGGCTTTTGCTTGAAGTCGAGAACAGGTACCTACCTACCGATTACGTATCGGCAGCTGAGTTGAGTCATGCAAGTCAAGTCACTGTGCCAGAAGTCCAGGTTACTGGTATTGGAAGCCAAGCGACAAGTCGAGGCCCTCTCTGAATGCACAAGGTGTCGATATGTCTAAAGGATTAGCTATAAACAACAGTAGATGATAATCGCGTTGATGATATGATAGAGGAGTTGATACTAAGCAGCAGTTGAAATCTCCCTTGCCTCTATAAAAAAAAAAAAAAATAGCCCCCTGACTGATAAATGCTAGCAAGTAGCTTGTACAGTCCGGATACGATGCATAGTAAATAGTCTTTGGAGGAACGAGTTTGTTGATGTTGACATTTATTCCATTTAAGCGAGGCTTGGCACTTTGCACTTGCATGCTACATATTCAGATGTGATCGTTTTGAGACTGGGTTTACATGCTATGAGTTCTGCTCCGAGGAGAGAAAGTTTCCAAATCCGCGTTAACTGTATGAATAGTTGAGAAAGGTGTCATTGATTTCTTCAATATCCAGGCTAGGTTTTTAACTTGAAATGTTTGGGGAAGTGCCGCTTCCTTACTTACCAAGTCTTGCCTGGAAAAGAAGGGTAGGTATAAGTAATAAGGCTATATTGGAAAGAGATAAATCACTTCGAAAAAAAACTGTTATAGTTTCTCTATTTTTATCTAATTAATGTGTTAAAAGTTGCTGTACTGTATAACCTGAATATTAGGATATTTATACCAGTTATTTTGGAGATGTCTTTAGACAAGGATGGAATCAATCCGTAATTATCGACGAACCTTTCCACATTCAGTCCCGCATAGACCATACTCTATGAGGAATACCAAAGCTAGTAGTGTTTGATTGCCATTGTTTTATGTGGTTGTTGTACCCGGGGAAGTCTCTACGTTTGCGAAGAGCCATTTTCCTAGTAGAATCACTGTTGTCATGATAGAACGAAGGGACATCGGGTATCCGTGCCCGCACACATAATATGGTCCATTCACTTTCCTGAGGCCCTCTGCCATGAAAGACATATATATATCTCCTGCCCTGCCACACATTGGAGGCTATCCGTGTTCGCTCTCAACCATCGTCGTTGTTGATTCCGCATCCGGCCACTTCTCCAACGTACCGACTCGAGTCTTTACAAACATCTACTAGCCTGGTGCTAAAAGGGTATCTACAAAACTACTGCACCCAAACGCCATCTCAAATCTTCAAAACCCGTCCGATAAAAACAATCAAATTCTCGTTCATTTCAGCCTCGCCCCTAAAGGCCCTGTACTCAAGAACCCTCTATTCCCCATCGCACCCCTCCATGCCAGACTCAAGATCCCAAAAACCAGTCTCCCATCCAGCGGCTCCGGTACATCCTCATTCCCCTCTTTCTCCTCCACCAAAAAACAAACCTGCTGCACATCTCCCGGCATAAGAATCGGTCGCTCCATTTCTTCACCCGGAACAACGACTTCCCAATTCAGACCCTGGGATGTAAATCCTTCGGTCGTTTCCAACACAGCCATGTCGAGCGTGATAATCTCTTCGCCGCAGTTCTCGAGTTGAGCTTCGAGTGCCCAGCGCCTGCTTTGCTTCTCTTCTGACCCAGACTTGGGAGGTAGAGCACCGGTTTTGGTACGCACGACCATGCACCCTTTACAGACAAATTGATATAGCTTCCTGAATGTCCGTACCCGTCCACTCGTAGGTGTTGTTTCCGAGTACGTGACTGTGACTGCTAAAACATGCGATCCTTCTTCTTTCAAATCGAAATTGACAATTTTTTGTAGACTTTTCCCTGGCTCTAGATCTACCCCACCATGATCTTTCTCTGCATGTGTTTCGCTTTCTGGTTTCTCGCGTTCCTTCCCCTTCTCATTTTCTTTCGAGCTTCCTTCCGGTCCGAGGATAAGCGGTATAGGGACACCGGAACTTGGGATCTTCATCTCAGCTTCTATGCGCACATTGCTAATTACTTTCCCCACAGCTGAAGCCGAGCCAGATAAAATCTCGTTGTTGGCACATAACGTGCAGGAGAATGTCTCGCCGACGTAGGCTGAGCCGAAGGCCGGTGGGAGGGTCAGGAGGGGTGAGAGAATGAAGGGATCCGTTTGGGAGGAGGGGTAGGCGCGGGAGGCGGAGGGGTCAATAGTATGAGCACTTGGAGGAGTTGGAGATGGAGAGGGCGTTGGCAGAGGATTCTGGAGAGAGAGGGAAGGTCTGGAGAGTCTATGCCAGTTGTTAGAGAGAGTAATTGTGGAGGTGTTGATGGTTATACCGTAGGACTTTGAGGGAAATGGAATGCGGTTCTTTTACACTGTCGACCGTTGAGGCGCCACGTTGATGTGACATTCTTGCAAGAGTATCGAAGATGTATATTCCTAGATTTCGAGCCGCGAATTTGGACTATCTGCAATTCGAAATTTCAGTTTCTGTTGTGTGCTCGTGTTTCGATTCTGGAGTGTTGCTTGAAGCTCTCTCGATTCGGGTTGTAATGCCAGTCTACACCGCTTTCGGAGCCACGGCGCCAGGCTCCGAATATTATCCAGCGTAACCTTCTACTATGGTACACCAAGAAACAACAATATAATATAGATATCTAAGCTGCTTTCCACATCGCAGTAGTGTTATCACATTTCATGGCCAGCTAGTAGTTTTCATCCTCCAGGCTCCTCTTTATTCAGCTACTCCATACTCCTAAAGCTTGGCTCTGTCAATACTCACCTCAAGTATTCCCTTTTTTTTTGTCTATAGGTAGTATAAACTCGAATTTGATAGTCGCTTCCATTGCCTAGTATACTGTACCTGACTTGATCAATCCACTTCACTATGATTGAAATGGAATTCCACAAAGGAATTCTTTACTTCTCCCATATCGAGTGCGGTGTTCCAAGGTCCAAGTGCCGACAGCCTATACTCCGTAACAAAGCATACCGATCTTCTGAATCAGATCGTAAGGCAGTGGAGCACTAGTAGTGGGGTAATTGATGCCCAAGCTTCGGCCTCATTATTTCATGCAAGACAGACAGAGAAAATTGTGCCATCGCTATGATTACCGCCGAACACTTTCGGTATGAGAGTTCACGAGATCAGTTCCGTTTCAAGTACCTACATAATATAATAGTCTTTGGGGATAATCTGTCAATACGAAGGTATCTAGGTATCCCACAGTCCGCCTCCGCGGATCTGCAGCTTCATGCCCATTCTCAGCCATCTGAACTCACCTCCACACATTGTCCCCCTCCGGCGTGGGGTACAGGAAAGCCTATCTGATGCACGAAGCCTCCCTCGAAATGACGCCGCATTCAGCGATGGGCGCCTCCTGATACCGGGGAAGGTTACACGGAACTCTAACGTCTTCTCAGGGTCTCGAGAGACGTCCTGCAGTTACAGAGGGAGGTAGATGTCTAGGCTAATGTAGTATCATCAACTTGCATTGACCTTCAATTAATGTTCAGGTAGGTATCGGTACTTTCCTGGCCAAACTCAGCTCGTTTGGAAGACTTGAAGACCAGAAAACTGTCCACAATTCTCGGTACCTGGGTCCCGGGTAGTACTTGTTCTGCTCTCAATCCATCTCCATCTGCAGCTCCACCTCGGTCAATCTCATATTTCACTGCGGAGAAATTCCCGAGTCAAGTAAATTGCTTTAGTACCAGAAGAAAAAAGCGTCTGAAAACGTTTAAACCGCCTTCCCGCCTCCACCCTTTTAGCCTGATCGATTCCGGCATCAGGATCAGGGCATCAGGGCATCAGGGCATCGGGCCGCCGAGGCACTTAAAAGAGGCTACCTACTTATCGACCATCGATTGTTACACCACTCATTCTGCTCTCTTCGTAACACCACATCATCATCACGAGCTGTCATTCAGATATTTCTCTTTCCAGACTTCCAGATCAGATACTCAAGAGACCACATCGAATCTTCAACAAACTGCTTCCGTGTTATCCTCAACTAAGTCACAGAACTGTCGAGTCCTCTTACTCACACGACCACGACCACCACCCCGCCAATCCCACGATAACGTCCGGAAAAAACCATGGAAGCACCACTCTCCTCACCCCGCTTGCCGCAGCAGAATCAAAATCACAACTCCTACTTCAACTCGTCCTCGAAACCCTGCACTCAATCAGGTCCAACATCCGCACCACAAACTCAATCCCAAGCACAGAACCAGCAACAGATACCACAGCCTCCTCCAGCTCAGCAACAAGCACGCTCGGCGGATGCAACGTCGCCTTTCCTCCGAGACTTCAATTTAGTTGCTGAGGCTGCGAAGCGGGCACAGAT
This sequence comes from Rhynchosporium graminicola, assembly GCA_900074885.1. NCBI lineage: Eukaryota > Fungi > Ascomycota > Leotiomycetes > Helotiales > Ploettnerulaceae > Rhynchosporium > Rhynchosporium graminicola. Next base: position 278,311 of record FJUW01000038.1, read on the forward strand.
GGCTTGTCTGATGCGGGATTTGGAGGGTGTGGCCATCTGATGTGAGGATGTACTTTGGGGTAGAGGGGAGCGAGCCGAGCATATAAGAAGATGACTTATCTCCATTTTTGCAAGTCAGAGCTAAGCTAGGATTTGGATAAGCCTGAAGAGCCACCAGCATCCATCATTCCAAGGGGTTGCTTGTTGGCTAGAGTGTCTCTTGTTTCGACCAATCTGGAGTTTTTGTTCTTCTCGATTCGATCCCAGCAAATACGATATACTGTAATGGATTTACTCGGTATGCTAGAGGAGAGGAAAGGAAAGGAAAGGAAAGGAAAGGTTCCACATACACGGAAAGAAGGTAGATGGAGTCTAAAGCAAAGCAAAACGAGGCATTTCATATCATGCGTGCAGCATATCAGGAGTTCTAAGGGGAGGGCGTGGTCGACAACATGGAGTTTTATCTAGCAGACCAGCGCCACTGCCATAGGTTTACCATCTTGTTTTGTTTATTAGCCAATCCAAATTATCGAAGTCGATGTGCTGATCTTCGTGGTGAAAGGGAAGAAGATGTATTGTGTGTGTCGGTATCAAAAACACTCTTACCAGAACTCGGAACCGTGGTGAATTCTGGTCTCACTTCGCACTTCCATCCACATCCACATACTCGTCAATCTGTCTTCATAATCCCATCGAACCCTCTCAAATCACATCGAATTACACACATAGACTTCTTTATATCTCTATCCTATCCACATCCTTACCCATTCATCTCATCATCCATCTCACACCCTCCCCTCTTTACCAAAAGCCATCCGAGTACCCCCCCCTGATTTCTCCTTTCCTGAAGCCCTTGAAGACAGCGCACATGGCACATGGCTCACCGGGGGGGGGAAAGAAAAAAAAAATTATACCTCGTGGTCTATCTGCTTGGCACGACATTCCATGCAAGAGAAATATGCACACTCCCGCTCCTTCAAAACCTGCTTGCGCTGCTGCGCACATAGCCACACCCAATCCCATGCCCGCGGGCATCGTGCGTGCTATGCTCATCTAATCGAGCTGTTATGTTATGTTATGTTACGGAATCGGGCTCGCACGGCGTGTGCGTCGACTACGGATTATGCGAAACTTCATGTCGTCCAGGTAAGAATCTCAGTAAGTAGTTTTTACGCTAAGTGGTTTTACACCCAAAGTACCTGTAAATCTTGGCTCTTTGTAAGCTAAGCGAGGACCTTCGTCAACAGTCAATAAGCATATGCAACGAGCTGCTTATGCTTGAACTGAGTACGAGCAATCATATCCCAGCACGACTCGAGCCGAGTTAGTAAGTATTGTGAGGTTTTAATGTCAATGCCTCAACCACCCCCAAACTCAAGTTCAGCAAGAACTCAACCTCAACTACAGCTAATGTAACTTCTACCCAGACAACGACCACAGCAGAGACGATATATTAGTATGGATAATCTTCCATTAGCAATATCTACGCTGGCTACCTTTTCAGTACAGTAATCCATCCATTCATCCATGCATCCAACCAGCCAACCAGCCAGCCAAAGCCCAGGCAAAATTCCAACCTTGAAACACCACCCATCCATCCATCCCCAGTCTAGAGTCAGGGAACGGGAAAAATCTGACAAACCCATCCATAATCTCGTAAAGTCAGTACACCGTATCCACAATGTATGTGTGCTGGATAAGAGAGAAGTTGGAACCCAAACGCCATTGAGGAAATATACTCTCCTGTTAATGGAAACTCGAGTCGCTTTACACCGTTGAAGAAATTTGTTCGCTGGCTATGTCTCCCTCGAGTCCTTGATCTTAACAAAGTCATCTATGCTAACGAAAGAGCCAGGGCCACCAGCTTCTCCGAGCTCTTCGAGAAGGACGGTGCTCTGTTGAATCAACCTCTCAAGGGCTGCAGTCGATGACTTTCCAAGAGAGACTATATCATGTTAGCTTGCAGAGCCTACGCATTAACAATCAACGTACGAAGGATAGCAGAGCTCAGCTCCTCCGCAACAGCTGCTCGTCCACTCGGGTCAAGCTGATGAGAAACCTCTTTGACAATCAGAGGATCTGTATATGCCATCAACGCAAACGCATCCTCCAGCGCCTTGTTAATCTCTCTCCGAGGATCATCCTTGTATTCCGCTTGGAGGGCTTTGCCATATGATAAAGTCTCTTCCAGTAATTGCTGATACTCCGTCCGATTTTGTGGATATTCTTCTGTGTCCATCCGATCCCAATTATTGGCTTGACTTTGGTGGTCGTCGAGATCCATATTATGGGCAACATCTTCGTACCAGTCTCCATTGTGACCATTGCTCTTCTTGACACCTTTCGAATGGTTTGAGTTCAACATCTCGGCGGCTTGGCGAATCATTTCGATGAACCTGATAGTACGTGAGTAACAATTCAGGGGTCGAACAAGGGAGTCCTACTTTCTGCATTTCAGTCGGAACGACACATGCTCGTTGTCCCTCAGAACATTGGGGTAGAAAGTTTGGGTGTATTTTAAAGCTGTGTCGATTTCTCCTTCCAGTACAGCTTTCCGGATATCTGACTTTGATTAGAGCTAGCCCAACGTGTGCTGATAACTTCTAACTTACGATTTCGATGACCTGCGTCTTCGTCCTCTCTGACATGAAAGCCTTGGATGGGAACATTTGGATCTAGACTCAATGCCTGCTTCTCTGAGTACACTTCTCCTGCGAAGGCTCTGGCAGTTTCGACATAGCCCTCATGAGTAAGGAATTGAAGCACCTGCAATGTTTATTCAGTAGGAAGACGAGAGGAGGCAAGAAGCAATGCAAACGTACCAGAGACTGAATAAGGTCGGTCTCGTCTAATGGTGATGCAAGTTTAGCTGTGCTAGTAGCCTCGATTTGTTGTCTTATCTGCTCTCTTTCTTGCTGTATTTGAATGTCAGTAAATGTACTTGTACAATTTGGCTCATCCCGTCGGCCCCTGATCGAGTTGCGCGGCATAATTTCCTCAAAATCCTGTCTCATGCGCATGATTTGCCTCTCTCTCAGGTAAAGTTGTTCCGCCCGGCTTCCACGATAAGATCCCGACATCCCGGCAGTCGAAAGTGAAGCCGGTGGAAGAAGCCGTACGATGACCCGATCTACTAAGTCGTCCAGGGCACGTTCACTCGCAGCAATGCGACGCCAATGTATATTGCTATCGCGAACCGGCGGTATCGATGCTAATAATGACCCTCGATGCTCATCGATACTGGCAGCAATGCGTATGACGTGTCTTTCGGTGTTAAGCAACGTTCTCTCCGTGGACTGTTGCTCCAGGATCCCCAATAGGCCTACAGTGCGTGCGGACCTTCGAGAAGTTGCAGCCACAGTCCCATCCGAATCGAAGATAATATTGACTGACGTGGCGCCTGCCCTTTCGACCCTGACAGAGGTTGCCGGACGAAGTGGAGGTGTGGGGGGTAAAAGAGGTGGGACGTCGTCTGAATCTTCTAAAATATTAAGAAGCTGGAGAGCCGCCACAGCTGCGGGTTGGGGTCCGTCTCGTATCGATCTCGGAAATATTGAAGTGCTCGAAGAATCCGGAATGGTATCACTGCGAATGTCGCCAAAAGGGGTTCTGACATAAGAAAAACGGTTACTTGCCGACATCATGCCATCTATGTCATAGACAAACGGACCTTGCCCAAAATTTACTCGGACGTGCTCTCCCGATTTCTTCATGCCCACCGAGGGATAGAGTTTCTCCTTGTTGATATCACGGAAGGCGGTACCTTGAAATCGTTATCAACCTGATTGCAAACGTGTTTGGCAAGAACGAACCTAGATGAACGCCATTTTTCGTGAAGAATGAGAAGTTTGATCTGAAATTTATGCCACATCCTATTATGTCTCCAGCGTTAAATGCTGGCCCGTAAGGTTTACCTGTGCTGTTAGAGCAGAACGTTTGGCCATCATCTCCATGATATGCCCAAGATTCCGGTTCCCATCCAGGCAGCCGTGATAGGGGGACATTTTTGCTCGAGAATCCAATCCCAATAGAGCTCCTAAATTGGAGTTAGAGGGTCCGTAGCTTGGATGAGGGCGTAGCATGAAAGCAGACATACTCTTCTCTCTTCTTAGATAAAATCGTCACCTCGAAATAATATATTCCACACTGGGGAGGCATGGGATGATCCGCCCGTATAGCACAAGCCTCCAGATCTCGGTCTCGCTCAGATTTTGGCCCTGTAAACTTGACTTCCTGCCCATCCGATAATATCTCCAAACCCCCGTACTTGTCCTGCCCATTCCATCTCGACGGTAAAGGCGCCAACGTTTCGTCTTCGACTGGCGGGGCTTTCTCAATCAAGTCGTAAGTCATACCTCGGTGTGAAGGGGCTATCTTGGTGTGTAGGTTCAAACTGCTGGCGCTTGTTGAGAGGGAACCTGGTTGAGACGACTGTGCAGAGTGCACTTCCTTTTGTGCCGCGACTTTCGCCCTATGCGCGTCCTCCAACCTTTGCACATATTTCGATCCCTTAAGATATGAAGGTGTAAAGAAATGGTCCACATGTCCTCCACCAAGACTTCCATAGCCATAGCCGTGGACAAGTGGTCCAAAAGCACTCGAGAAGCTTGGTAACTGTCCGCCACGGCCCCAAGAACCCGCCCGCCCATGGATGCCCCCATTCATATTCAAGTCCATATCAAGCCCTCGAGATTCGTGTCGTAAGTGCCCGCTTAGGTTGTGGTAGGTGGTGTGGTCGTAGCCGGGGTCAGCTTCTGAATGGGCCAGGTGTGCGAATGCACCAGATCTCATCACTTGTGAATACTGATGGGGGCTTCCTGCAGCTGTACCGGAAACGACAGAGGCATAAGAAGATCTTCGGGGGACGAATCCGGAGGCTCCAGTTGGCATGTTAGAGTTGGACATTTCGAGGCCGCGTCTCGTTCGGCGCTTACAGCGATTATGGAAGCTGATTGAATCGCAGAACGGGAGAGTGAATAATTTAAAAACTGTTACAAAGTCGTCAAGTAGCAATAGGCGTCCCCAGATCAGCAACGGACTATCGTGAGGGGTTGTTGACGCGGTGAATGTCGTTTCATGGCCAGTGAAAGGCGTAAGTGTTGAAAATGTTACGAACAGCTCTACCGGAGCTGCAGACTAGCATGAGAATCCATCTGTATATATCACTATTTGGAGAGGTCGAGAGTTATGCAAGACATGGGAACATATCCCATCTCGAACGATGAGGTGCTGAGCCTATGCGGTTAGGACTAGGTCCTGGTGGGTCTGATCACGAGACACTTCGAATGACATATTCCAATCCCAACGAATGTTATGGAGAATTCATCGCGTTTATCTTTGACGTCCTTTCCCAAGTAGTACCCTCTGGAAGTTACTTTTCCGAATACTCGTATGGTTGCCGTTATTTTAATGCATTTGCTTCCTATCTGGTCTATACAGCTACTGACAGCATTTGGTGTCCCCGTTCGTTTTCAACCGCCATGAGCCCTAAACGTCAAGATATTAATATCTTCCGACTTTGATATACATAGATATGAAATGATTTTGGCTTTCAAATTTATTTGAAATAACAGGCTAGCAACTCAGACTTCCCAGTTTGAATCCAGTAAGTCAACATCCACTTTCTTCGAAGTCCGGTTACAGCCAGCCGTCGGAATCATTTAAGTATCTGAGTATCGAATCAAATCCTGCATTCGATTTCGAGACAAAACTGAATTATGTATGCTTAGTAACGCTTCACAAATACTGCTTATAGCAGTCTACCTATCGACCAAGCTTCGAGTCGAAAATGGCAACTGGCAAAATCAGTAGAATGCAGAAATCCTTCCGACCTAGCAGATCAGCAACGTAGCAGGATACGCCGTTCAAGAGACTCTTACTCGCTGTAGATACTTTTTGGCATCAAGCTCCCAGCAAGGTAGACCTGAACCTCCAAAAGGGTCTATCTGCGGGCAAGCTCACGAGCGCTACGTGAAGAAGATGAGGAAATGGGGAAGAAACCTAGGTACAGATAAACTCTTCCTCAGAGGAGGAAGAATGAGAAGGGAGTCAGGCCTCCAATGTAGTAGAGACACCAGAAGAAAAGTCAAGTTGTAAATGAATAATGCAGGTCAGCTCGAGTCTACTGTGAGATACCAAGTGGAAGAGACGTCGAGAAAAAGAATGCTTTTATTCTTCAGCACTATTATTGCGATGTGGTTCTATGATACAATGCGTACCAGTCCCAATGCCGACTCCAGTTCCAATGCTAGTGTGGGTGCAAAAAGGAAACAACGCCAGATCGCCATTGCCGTTAACTGAGCATTCACCCATGCTGTAAAGATTTAACGCCCATGCCTTCCCAAAATGCCCATAATAGTGAAGGAGGAAGCCGTAAGAGTAGAACTCGAGCAACTATGAAAGTACTCGAGATCAAGCAGATTCCCTGGAGACAAGACCCGACCGCAATATCTGCTCATTTTCGTCGACGAGGACCATGACAGTGACCCTTTTGGTAGAAAAGTATACTGACACAATATTTGGAAAAGAAGTCTAATGCCGGAACGTGAATTAATCACGCTGAAGCCTCGACGAAAGGAGCTGGTGTGACAGGTGGTGCCGAGGATGGTGGTGGAAGAGATGGGGCCGGCGAAGAGACCAAGTTGCTGACATTGCTCTTCATATCGACATCGACGCCATTATTGCTCTTCTCACTCTTCTCGCTCTCCATCTGACTGTTATCCTTGTTCTCTTTGCTGCTGTCCCCAGAGGTGGAGCTCTCGGAGTTGCCTTGGACGGTGATTCTTGGGGGCGCAGTCCATCGTGGAATCTCCCAAATGACACCCGTGAAGCTCTTCAATTTGAATGATCCTTTCTGCCACTTACGACATGGCTTTCCTGATCGATCGAGGGCGCGAAGACCGGCGTTGATGGCACCTTGATTAGCCTTGGGTCCGAGTTTGTGAGCTGCAGTGCCATTTGCTGCTCGTGGAGCACTGGCGGAGTGATCGATCGAACCGTCCTCCCTGATGAATTGCGCGTTAGCAAATTGGTTCTCGTAGAAAGTTGCGACTCCAGGCCTGAATGTGTGCCGAAGTGATCACCGATGTTGGAGTTGATGTGCGACGTGGACGGAGTCAGGGAAGCACTTACAATCTTGCCTTCTTCTTGGGACCTGGCTTGCCTCGAGGCTTGGGAAGACCATCAGGACCCAGAGCTGGACCAGATCTCTTGACGCCTCTCTTCTTGACAACTGCTGTAGGAGGAGGCATCGAGGAGGGGACGGGAGTGCTGGCAGCAACTGGCGTATTGGTGGCCGACTCGGTGGGCATTTCGCCATTCGAGCTGGGCGCAACGGGGATAGTATTGGAGATGGTTGACGATGATTCCTTTGATAGAGATTCCTCCTTCTCGGCCTTTGCAACCGTCTTCTCAGCGACCGGAGCGGGAGAGAGTTGTTGAAGCAGCTTGGGCGACAGCTTCAGGGTGACCATCAGGCTCGTCTTCGAGGATTTTCTTCGGCCGCCAGCAGCAGCAGTTGTCTTGGTTGGTGGTGCCATGGTGGTGGTTGGGTCTGGTGATGTAGGGTGAGGAAGAAAGAAGAAGGATGGATGACGAGAGAAATTGCCGTTGGTGTTTGCGGAGAGACTGGGCGGGCTGGCTGGCTGGCTGGCTCTTTGAAGTAGTCCGTAGGTCACTCAAGTCATTTATTCACTTTTCGTTCGGGCAAACCGTGAATAATTGTCGGCGGTGATGACAGTAGAGGGTGATGAAGATACGGTATGGCGGATGATTGATCGATGGTAATGATGGGTAATGGGATGATCAAGATCAAGGGGGGATGCAATGATGAGCCTTGAAGGCGAAGCGGAGCGCCATCTCAAGGTTAGGTCTCGGTCTCAGGGCATCATCTTAGATCGAACCGCGCCGATTGTGAGGGTTTGGCAGGAGCACTCGCACACTTTTCCCACTGCTCTGCTCTGGCGTAGCTGCTTGGGGGTCGACAACGTCTAGGTTCAGGCTAGCCAATCAGAGTGATGGAAGGAAGTCTTGGTATTATTTCTAAATGCCTGAGGCTTACAAGAATTATGTTTCCACGCTACGGTTGCCGCAAGCGAAAGGCGGAAGAATCGTGAACCCAGCCTGGCCCAGCCCCCTGTGTCATTCCATTCCATTCCTCTGTAGCTTTCGTGTGACAAACTAACTATCGTCCGTCTCCCTTCCTCTTCAATCAGGCCTCATGGAGACAATCATATGCTTGATATAAGAGTCCCCCGTGATCCTTCCTTCCCTGAATTCTCTTTTCCTTCGCCTACCATAGGATCAAATCTATCTACCCACCAAGCTGCCGAAGCGAAGGGATCGCTTGGTTCAATTCTCAAACTCTGCGTGTCCCGCGAAAAGCAAGCCAATAACTGGGGACATGGATGGAAGAATGAGTGGATGGATGGATGGATGGATGGATGGGTGGATGGAAATGATATGATATGATATGATGACTTCCCTGGTCACGATGCAGCAAGAGGCCAATCTTGCCAACGTAGATAGTAAGTGCAACAATGGGTGGCGCGTCGGCAAGGACCGATCGAAGAGGTGGGAGTTCTCATTTGTACCCGTTTCATTGTATGGCCTAATGGAGTACCTATGTATCTATGCCAGGCACCTCAACAACAAGTAGTTGTTTACTGCTTGGCTTTCCGTTGCCTCCCAGGCGAGGGAATTTCATCTTCGGCGAAGTTACAGTAAACCTGCAAGGTAGGTATAATTAACTATCGCAACTCGACTTTAACGTCACATGTTTATCTCGCGACATTACATAAAATAACAAATCAAAGCCACATGAGCTTTGGATGACTCGATTGTAAGCTACGGGTCTTAGATGAAGGATTCACAACAGCTTGCGGACTCGCCATCATGGAAAGTACTTTCTTCCGAATCATGGACTCTTTCCCAACCTTACTGAACTGAAGGTCGGGATGCTTGCTACGATTCTACGCCAGAGAGCGAGTGATTCACACTCTCATTATATCCCGGAAACATTATCTTCGAACTCCGAAGTGCTCATGACTCTTACAAGCGTAACATTGGTGCCCCAACGTTACGGCTTCTAGATTGACCCGCCGTGTTTGGTTTCCCAGAATACCTCTCACTGTCATAATCTCCTCGGCAGAAGAATCTTTAGCAGGTACAGGTAAAATCCGACACAGAGTGGTGCAAGATGCACGTCATGATCAAAGCAGCTTATTGAATGTCATAGCCCTGAAATAGAAAGGTTCTCACGATGATAGCTCCGCATACAGGGGCAACAACAACAAGAAGGAAATCCATTGAAGAGCACGATTGTAAGTCGCGTCTCAAACCCTCGGCACAGATCACCACTACGAAATGATCAATTATGATATTCTTTCATAGATTAAGGCAACGAGGTTATCTTTGGATCTTTCTGATCGGAAATTGGTTGCGAGGCTATCTATCTCCCGTAAAGTACTGTTCTCACATCATCTAGAATCTTGATTCAAAGTGTATCACTACCCGAAAAGACGATATGCAGAGACCGCGCGCAATCTTGCACGGTGCATTATTCTACATTACCATGATAGGTTTTTGAGTAGGCGACAGAACAAAGAATTGATGATGCGAGCGGTGAGGCTCGAGATGGGTATCTGTTTCAGGAGCGGGGGGCGAGAGGGCGGAGGGCCAGTGTTCACGAATTTTCAAAGGTACGGTTGTTTCTCAGGTCCAGATAATAGTAAGGATTCCATTCCTGGCCAGCCTCAACCTATCCGTCCAATCAAGATGAATACACGCCTCCGCATAACCAGGGAAACTCCCAATTACCAAACTACCGAGTAAGCCTTCTCCAGTCCAGGTCAGAAGCAATTACTCTACGGGTAACGTGCTTTTCGTACCCAACCATTCACTCCCGTACCCAAACTCCCCATAGCCTCACCATGATGACCTCCCAACCTGTGTTTGATATGCACCCTACAAACAAAACGCCAAATTCGTAGCTGTTGCCATTTCCTTGCCGTTGAATCATCAACGGTGCCCCAAAAGCTCAAATTCATCTTCTTCGTCAACATCTTCATCGTCTTCCATTAAAGAATCATCATCGGATTCTTCCTCCTCGTCCTCCTCGTCCTCCATCTCGTGGTCGACATTTTCAACGGAAGCGGAACTGTGTGGTGGTTCATTGCGGCCCCAGAAATCCATGTCGTCCTCACCAACCAGTTCCTCTCGCTCTACGGCTTGAGCAGGCGCAGGTTCGTGGAAGAACCCCGGTCCTCTGATAGGAGACACAGATCTCCCAGAGCGTGCTCGTCGAGCGTAAGGTTCAAATCTGTACGAGCCTCCTGCTAACAACGAAGGCATATGTATGTGCGCAGAATGTCTTCGTTGACGTACTGGGCCAGGAGGAGGACTTTGTAGAAAAGAGGCACCCATATCCGGCTGATCGGGGATTACAACATGTTCAACCTCCCTGCTTTCAAGCTGAGGGACCTCAACAGCAGGATCGCTCAGGATTGACAGTTGGGCAGTGTTGTAAGAGTCGCAGATGGCGCATTTCAAACCAAGCCAGTGGTACGTAACAGCGCTTTTGGCATAACAGTCATTGCACGAGACCATGGCCTTCGTGTCTCGAAATTGGGGTGGCATAGGCTGAAGGTCGATGGCTCTGTCCAGATTGCGAAATTGCGTTTCCATATTGACTGTACTCTTGCTACATATTGGGCATTTATATGAGGACTTCATGTGCTTATCATAACATGCTCTATGAATGCCGTGGCCGCAGAGCATGAAAACCACAGGCGAGGGGGAGGTGAACATATATTCTCCGCAAATAGGACAATCGCAATCAGAATTTCGCTCGATGCACTTGTGTGATTTCTCACTTGCCATTGACATACATGTGCCGCAAGTCTGGAATATGTTAGTTCTTCTGTCTGATGCAATGCCTGGCCACTTTACCTTGCAATGAAAAACATCCTTCCCGAGACCACGGCCTTTTCGGCATATACCACAATCGTCACAGTGATATATGCTTTTATCGGCATCGTTGTCCCATAGCTTGCAAATATCACAGTAATACCAAGCTGCCCTATCTCCACAATTGACGCAAAATTCACCAGCCCTCTGAGCACATGAACATAGCATACAGAGCATGTTCTTGGTAGCCTTCCGGTTCAAAACATGATCTTCCACTTCATCATGACACAGTCGACAGGTGTACCATTTATCGCAGGCAGAACACTGTAATTTGACATTTCTTTTGTAGTGCTTGCACCCAAGCATGTCGACCTCATCCTTCATCGTCACATTTCCGTCTTCATCGGTCTCTGTGTCAGGAAGAGCATAGGTCCGCTTCAGATCTGCCGGTGATAAGTGAAATGTGTGTTGCTGATCTGCATTAGCAGGCTCTGGCGCACCATTCATCTGCCATATGAAGGAGCTCAAAGAGCCAGGTGTTGTGGGTCTTTCCTGACTGATCATGCTCGCTGGAGAGGGTGCTACCGGTGGCTGTTTGGCATGAAATATTTCTTGGGCTTCCGAATATTGTTGTGTGAGAAGCCGATGCATCAATCGAGCTTTCTCATCTCCTGGAATGTCCATAGCTTGAATACGAATGATTTCTTGTCTCAACGTTCCCATCCCATCATCTTCAGGCAAGGAGCTGTTTCTTGGTCGATTGTTGGACCCGACTTGCCCTCCTCTTTCCTGCGTACTCCGTCGTGAAGAAGCTTCGGCGGGGCTCATCCTCGCAACAACAGAATTCCTATTGCTGATCGTAGTACTTGCCGCCGAACTTGCTCGAAACCGATTTGGTATTCCGAAGGAAGGATTGTTCGAGGTTTCCTCGTCCGGATGGCCATGATCTGAAAGTAGCGATGACACTCTGTGCGGTCTGGTACCGTTGAGTATTGGAGGGGCACTGGGAGGCCTCATGTCTTCGAGATCGCGGAGCTCTGCATCGAGTCCTCCATCTTCCTCGATCGGAGACGATGTCAAGACCGCCCCAGTTATACCTTGTGGACCAGCATTCTCCTCATTTCTCAATTCCCCAAGGCCCTCAAGACGCTCAGCAATATCATCAACAGCGATTTCATGGGTATTCTCGAGAGTCGTGTGCTGGTTTGTTACGGGAACAACCTGACTGTTCGGAGGATTCGAGCGGGAGAAACGACGGGCTTGACGAAGAACTGGGTTGATAAGGAAATCGGACACAAGGGAGCTCATTTGATGGATATTGGTCACATCTAACTGAATAAACTGTGATGGAGTTTTGACAATTCGTTATTATAGAGTCGGGTACTTGCTCATCTGCCAGTCCCATGAGGAGGACAAGACATGCGATGACGCTCCCCCCCCGGTCCTGTTAGTGCGTTTTGAGCTTGGGATTTCCCGCTAGCACGTGCACATGTAAATAGAGGTAGAAACAAATTGCAAGGATTAAAATTGAGCGGAGTCTGGAACTTCCCTCATTTTCATCTTCATTGTCATTATATGCTTTACAGAAATCTACAGTAGCATAATGGCAAGAACAAATCCTTCAGAATTGGTTCATGCTTATCGGCACCTCTATCGAGGTCTCCTGCATGCCATTCGGTACTCGAAGCCGGCCCGATACATTGCACGAGATCAACTACGAAATGCATTTCGGAAAGGAGAGCCAGCTGCTTTCGAACAGCAAAAAATAACACGGACGCTAGAGTTTCTCAAGTATGCAGCTCAGGAAAGCGGACTTGAGCATCGGATTGTCAGAAGTCTATTGCATACGCAATATTGGGAAGCTAAAGAGGGCCATCACTTGTCAGTACCAAGTCATTGTGAACTCTATCATTTTCGTTGATATTTGGCAGGACAAAAGTGGCAAAACTTCCTGCTCAGAAGGAGATCAGAAGGACAGCCAGAATTCATTATGAAATGACATTGGCTATGCTCAATGACAGTATGGGCCTTTGTTTGCGGTAACATGTCACATCGGCATCGTTGGAAGACTTGTTAGGAAGCCTGGGCCGGTGTCGATCCAAGACACTGGGCCACTTGCCCAGTTTGGGCTCGAGGAAGCTCAGAGAAAACTGGGGAAAAGGGCATTAGATTGTCCGACGAATAAGAATGTGCCCATGAGCTGCGAGAGCTCAACAGTCGTGAGCCGAGAAGGGAAATCAGCACCACGAGATCACTGGAAAGCGAAGAGATCATGAAGAACCCGTTAGGCATGATAGAGTAGGCAATCGAGACGGTGTATCTAATCACAGGCTGAGAGGCCATCTTCATTGGAAGATGAATTTGAAGAAAGGGTTCTGGCCATTTAGGAGATACCTCATGGAGCTCTCCGGACATGCCTCCTAAAGCCTTTGTGTTCAATTTTGCTTAGCCTGACCATTCTCTTTGGCCTCAACCTCTCTTCGCCATTCACTGACATGTGGAATCTCTTCTCCGACGTGCTTCTAGCTGTCCCCGTAAAGTGCTCCCATGGTCCTTCCAGTGCTCGTGTCAGTCCTTGCCTCTATCCGTATTATCTGCCCCAGCGCCGGCCTTCCCTTCATTCGAAAGTCGTATCGTCGTTTAAGGTCATAGTCTCGAATTCGCCTCTACTTCTCATTGATTTCCAGCCTGAATCTCCCTCTTCGTCTCTTCGGCGTCTTTTCTTAACTCCTTGATCACAGACTACCATGAATCAGTACCTAAACACCACCATATGGAGCAGGACCACGTACTGCAAGTGCTTCAGGGTTTACGCCATTCTCAATCAACGAGATGCAGATGGAGAGTGTTTGTCGGTCGAGGTCTGCATTCTAGAAGTAGTTAGAAAAGTCGTGACATCAAAAAGCAGTAGCCCTGGTACCAGCAATGTCGAGATCTCGTGGAAGACGTCGATAACTTCGCGTGCTTGCGTAGCGCTGGCCTGCTTATCCTTCTTGCTGTCCTGCTCGGGTAGCATGTTGAGTTGTGGTTTGGATGTTGTTGTGATATCGTTGAATCTGAATCTAGACTCTCGACGGTGTGACGCGACTTGCAGCATCGCGACGGGGCGCGACTCCGCATTTCAGATCTTCCAACCACCGCACTGCATATGCTGGTTACCGACAAATGCCTATGTAAATAATACCCACGAGTCATAACGATCTTGCATGATATAATCCTAATTTGAATAGGACGGTGCCATGAATATTTCGAAAATTGAATCTATCTTTAGTCATTCATATATCGTGTATACACTGCCCCAAAGCCCCTTCGATACTTATACCTGCTCTTGCGTGGGAAAATCAACACACATCATCTTGTCCAACTCTTCTGGCTCAACGATAAGACCAGCACCCACAGGCTCCTCCAATGCAGCAAGGTCACCTACATCCCATCGAGGAGAATGGGAACTGTCCAAAATGCGAGAAATTTTCCACGAATTTTCAAAAAAAAAAAAAAAAAGACCGATGACTGGAGACAGTTCTTGTCATCACCAGGCTTGGAGAACAGTTTTAACTTGAAGATGCAAAGGTCCCAATGTAATCAGGAGCTCTATACGGGGTCACTTTGGAATCTATCATCCTAAAGTACCGAATCAACCTCAATGCCTGCTTAATTCCCAGAAGCGCCATTGTACACCTTGCACCGAAACAACAAATGTTCTTCCTATCGAAACCTTCCACGACCTCATCCTTTTACAGCTTCCACGAAAAGTTCCCGCATTCCCTTCAGCAAGACCCTTATGTCTCTAGACTCATTGAGCCTGTCAAGCACTCGTTCAATTTGCTCCTTCTCTAATTTAGGCTTGCAATATGGAATCTCGTATTCCCGCTTCGAAGTGTCCAGCTCAAACCATGCCTCTCTACTCCAGTCTCTGTCGTCAATGTGGGTGAACATAAATTTCAGACGGTCGTTCAATCCTGCCCCTTCCATAGTCATACACAGATTCGAGGTCCAGAATTCCATTTCGGGAATATTGAATCGTGACTGCGCATCGATGTGCTGAGCGTGTGCTCGTTGTGCAGCAAGGCGTGCATCAATCTGCTTCTGTGTATCTGCAATCTGTTGTTTCAGGCTTTCTCGCGTTGCGACATGGGCGTCTCGTTGTGCACTGAGTGATGCAATCGCGGTTTTCATCTCATTCGTCTCCGCTTCTTCCTTTGCGACAGTTTGTTGGTGAGTGCTGGCTTTCTGAGAAAGTATATCAATATCCCTCTTCTTCATACGCTGGTCCTCTGTTGTTGTGTTAGATCGATTTGCCAGGGTATCTATGATAGTAATCACCTTTGAGCTCTGCAACATTCATTCGGAATTGATTCCTCTCCTCCAAGACACGCTTGCGGCCCTGCTCAATGAACGTGTCAAACTTCATGGTGAACTTTGCCATACGGTCACGCAATTCGTCGAAGCCGAAGTTTATATTGGGCAAGGAATCTGCCATCGAAGGCGCGTCCGCAGATGCTAGAGGAGGGCGCATTGCGCTGGTGGAAAGTAACGGTTCGAATAGTGTAGACATTTCGTGCGAATGGAGGTTGTTGACTGTGTGATGTACTCGGTCGCAAAGCTGTGAATATTTCAAGAGTTATATGCAGATGAGCGAGTGTTTTCATTCGCGCTTGCGGTTAACGAGGGGATACGATCTATCTAGGCTGCGGTGGGTAAGGCGCTCCCGTTACCCGCCCCGATAAGGACTTCGATTAAATTTCTGAACATCAGTCATGAAATACTGAATAGCAACTTTATAGCTGATCTCGGCCACGAATACACAGGGACTGACTCGCGGCCGCGTCTTGATTAATTACGGACCGAAATGAATCATATCTTTATCCTGTTTTCTGAAGCTCGAGGACCACGAAAACCCAATGACTGACCACCGGGTTACTGACCTTGCCATTGGTCACCCAGGCAAGGCGACTTATGATCCAGAAGAACAAGAATGGAGGTTCTCACAGACTTTCACCGAAGGTTGGTGGCTATTTGCTAGCACCTGAGCGATATACTTACGCGTTAAACAATAGAATCAAAGATCAAACAACTTCTTCCGTTCAAAGAATGGATATCTCCGTCAGACCAAGTCCCTTCTTACCAAGATGGAAGAGCTTCCCTGGTTATTCTCAGTCAGAAGAGGTGGCTCTCGAAAAACTTGCCAGAGACTTTTCCAGCAAGATCGGTTGCATCGAATCTCATCCGAGAATCTTTTGATCTGTCTGCACAGGTCTCGCCTGTCTTAGGCTCTTTGCTCGCCATTGGGCGTGCACATGACCCGGATCGAGTGTCTGGATTCAGGCGGCCTCAGATCGTAGCAATGCCTTGTGGGGCGGCAGGTCATATGCTTCGATTAATCAAGCCACGCATCGAGACGCGCGGCTGGGGAAAGTCTAGCGGAGCTAGGCTTTCGGCTTTGAACGTAGAGTCTCTGGACACTGGCCATTGGATGAGCACTGGTGGCGCAATTCTCCAGATCGTCAGCGCCGATAGCGAAAACGATACCGAATGCTGGCTTGCCGTGCGTCAAAATTCCCTCGTGACGCTTTTCCGACCGAAATATGGTAATATTCATATAGATCCTACGGCTTCCACCGGCCAGTCGAATGCTCCATCGATGCTAAATGCCAACCCGATAACCTCTCTGACTGCCCATAGGACTGGTTCTAGGAGTTATTCCGACGTCGCATTCAATCCATGGTTTTCCCGCCAGATTGCTGTTGTTGACGCTCTCGGCTATTGGAGTATCTGGGAGGTAGACTTCAGATTTGACCGTCGCAAAAATGGCTCCGACGCCTTGGTACCTAGAAAGACCGGAGGAATGTATGATGGTCAACTTCAGGATAAATCCTCAGGACCCATAGTCCACGATCATTTCGATGGATGGTATCGAATCATCTGGGCGTCTAATCTCAGCACGGTCGTCGTCTGCAATAGACGTCATGTCAGTGTTTACGATATTAAAGCGCAATCCACGCCGTTGGGAAAGATTAATATCTTTCCACCCGGCAACACCGACTGGATTCTTGATATCCAACGAAGTACTGCTGATATAGATCACTTGTATGTTCTCACGACGAGCCGAATATTCTGGATAAGGATCATTTCTCCTGGTGACAACGTTGATGGACAACGTGAAGCTGGTGGCAGCGTAGTACTTTCATACCTCCATTTCATGAGCCCTGATGACGAAACTCTTAAACTCTGCCTACTTCAGAGCGAAAAAGGTAAGGCTCCTGGCTAGAAAATTGGGCTTTTCGCTAATTGTGTGCAGTCTCTGTTGCTATTACTTCCGCGAACAATCGTGTAGTCAACTATTACGCCTTCCATAAACCACAGCCCCGGGGTTTTGCTTCCTCGCGGGGCACATTCAGTGTTTTTCTGTCTCAAGATCAGATAAAAGGCCAGAATTTGGCTCTTCATACTGTTGTGATTCTACCCTGCCATCTGGTACCGAGCCTAAAGCAATCTTCTGGGCCAGGCCCCAAGTATGTGAAGGATGGTGTCGAATTTTGTCAGATCTGGGCAGTCACCGCCGACTTAGGTCTGTTCTCGACTTTGGTTGCCATTATCCGTAACGACTCTCAACATCATGATATCACAGCCCCAGATACGAAGCTCCTTTTGTCCTCTCGAGTACTTGGGCCTAAACTTGCGCATGAGGACGATGATTTCGTGGTACCAGATGAGAAAGGTGCTCAGATCTCGCGAAGGATCAAAGCTCATTCGGCAGGTTTTACTACATCGCTTGTGCCAGAGAAAGATGACCTTCGCTTTAGATTGGATTGGAGGAAATTATCCCAAATAGTCTGCCTTGATGATTATTACAAGGAGATGTCACTAGATAATGACCAGGACTCAGACATGGGCCGAGAATTCTCACAGCTTCTTAGTCTAGCGACCGATCAACTCGTGGAAATAAAAGAGCGAGATGAGCCGTTCCGCATCATTCTGGACGAGATCATTGACGCAACCAAACAGGGGGATGACATGGAGGAAGCTTCATCGGCTTTGCGCGACTTTTTAAACTCTTTGGAGGAGGATCTATCATCGGAGAGCCCTTGGAGATTATCAGTGAACGATTTCACAATAGGTACTAAACTCAAGTTTCCAGGTAACAGGGAAAATTCAACTCCAGATCTGCTGCAAATTTTCGATCATCTGGTTGATGTCTGGATGGCCAGTCTGCCCAGGGAGTTACCAAATATCACACGCCACGCGAAATTTAAGGTCATTAGACAGCTTGCTATGGTGCTTTTTCTCAACTCCACTGGTATTTCGTTCCAGCAAAGAACTTTGGATAAGGAACCGGAAATCGTTCCTGTAGATGCCGAAAGCATTGGAGCATCTGTGCTCAGTAAAGACGGCAGGCTCACCAGAGACAGTTCCCCGTTCATGTTTTCATCACAGCTCGCTACTATGCAAGCCGAACCTGGCTTGACATTACCAACGCCAACGCCATCATTGTATTCACAAGCCACATCCGTGTCTGAGCTTGAAGAGGATTCCAAAATCGCGAGGTTGCGCCAATGGGTGCCACAGCTCAGGTTAACATCGGAATCAACAGCCAATACAAATAGAGTGATATTATCTCATTGGCCCTTCGCTCTGGCGGATCCTGCCAAGTACTCGTATGAAGAGGCGAAGAAAGCATGGGCTGTTGCAAACACCGATGAAGAAGACGCTCGTTCGAGCAGGAAAGAGAAGGCTAGGAGAAGGAGGAGGACCGAGGATTTTGTCAAGGCTGTTGAACCCGCCGTTTCACGACGACTGACCTTAACTTCTGGAAGCCAACCTGCGGCAGTTGGAATTATGTTTAGTACTCAGCCAACCAACGATGTCTCAATGACTCAGCCGGACAGAGGAGTATTCGGAAGTAGGACTGTACAGCCGACAAAGAAAAAATCGAAGAAGCAAAGAACTGCAGGATTTAAGTAACATGATGTATTGAACAGGTACACGTGAGAAGGACAGAATCGGCCAGGATAAATTTGAGTAGGGCAAATACGAAATTACATGTACACATCTAAGCGTTGTTTGTCTTCCTGGTTAGATTTGTTTCCAATCAGGCCGAGATAGCTCGATCAACAAGCTCTGCAAAGCGCTCTTTCTGAGGCATGATCATTCAGTCTGTAGAGCAAATGTTGCAACCGTAGTATGTACGCATTCTCCATATGTAAACTGCGGTGAATTCGAGAATTGCTTTGGTGATAAAGTCATTACAAAGTGAAACTCTCTAATAATCATTTCTTTGCGAACTTGCTGCCTTTCCATGGATGGATGATGTACCTTTTGGGCTACCCCTCACTCACCCCGCCAAAGCATAGAAACCTCGCTCCATAATCTCAACCCAAGCTATTACCATTACTCCAAAATGTCAAACTATTGCCACGACGAGCATAATCACTCAAGCCATGGTCACGGGCACGATCATGCAGGACATGATCATTCGGACGACATCACACCAGCACTGCAATACTCACTCTATCAGCACATCAACTTCGACGAGATCACGACGATGAACGAAGTAGAAGCCAACTCTGGGAGGGCGATTGTAAAGAAAACATGGGCCGAGCGCTTAGAGCCAAAGCCAGAGCTTGAAAGTGATGCTGATGAGCAGCTGCTCATGCATATTCCGTATGTCTCTCGTCTAGTTCAATCTTAGGTGCAAACTGAGAATTGACTTCCATCGCCCACAACAGCTTCACCGGCCAGATCAAGCTACACTCCATCCTGATCCGCACATCTCCATCCTCTTCCGCTCCAAAAACTCTGAAAGTCTTCATCAACAGGGACGATCTCGACTTCTCTGCAGCCTCCGATCTTACTCCAACCCAGGAATTCAAGCTATCCCAGACATCTGAAGTGCAGGATATCCAGGTTAAGAGAGCGCTATTTGGAAAGGTGCAGAATTTGACATTGTTTGTTGAAGACAATTATGGAGAGGATGAGAGTAGGATTAGCTATCTGGGTTTTAAGGGAGATTGGATGCAGCTTGGAAGGGCGCCAACGAATATACTGTACGAGGCCGCTGCAAATCCGAGTGATCATGCTGTGAAGGGTACTGCTGTTAATCAGATGGGAAGTCATCTTGGTGGAGGACATTAAGAAGACTGTTATTAGAGGAACCTAGGCATGGAATAAATTGATGGGATGGGCTGGGAAAGCACCAAGTGAGTGTAAGTCAATTTTACTTCTACTCAAGCTATATCACCAATCAGATTTAGGGAACAGGAACGACGAAGAAGACCAATCAGCCGAAGAAGCCAAGTGCGCGCATGGACTTGTATACATGAAGGTTCATCAGTATCCATTGATGGAAACGGTTCACAGTAATCTCGAAGTTAACGACAAAGGTTTTAAACGAGGGTTAAACCGTGTCATTTGCCAACGAGTGCACGATAGAGAGAAGAATTGAAATCCTCTTGGAGATCTACTTTAAAGAACAGTATAACTCTTATCTAAAGATCCTCTTCTCATATCATGATTCCTGAAGTGTGCTTCCGTGCAGCAATGCTTGCGCATCTCCTTCAACAGGATAATGGGGCATCATCTTGGGGAAGCACAGCTTTGAGAAGTATCCTGACCCACAGATCAGCCTCAGTGGATTTCGGGACTCTTATGTTCCTCAAATTGAGTCGGGATAATACTCACAACCCAGCAGCTGCGAGGCCAAACACCATAGCCGCAGTGATAAGGGGTCGGGATTCCTCTGCCAAGTATGGCCTTTCCAGCGCAGTCTTCATGATGCATGCATTCAAAAGAGTTGTCAGGCCCATTATTTGTCGTACCCTGTTCAAAACTGAGTATATATAGCACCTAGGAGTAGGCCATGGATGCTGATTCTTACAGTGTAGTCATTAGCACACCAGGCCCAGCTTAGAGTGAACCACGTTCATGCCATTCGCTGACTTTACATCTCCGTCCTGTGTGAGTCGAAGCCGTTGCTTTCGGACTTCTTCGAGGAGTGATATATAGCAGGGCTTACAGAGAATATGATCTCAATTTTGACATCCGGTTGTGGCACAGCCATGATTGCGGAAGCAGAGAAAATGGCTATGGTCGCAAAAAGCTTGATGATCTGCATTGTTGAGTAAGTGATGAATGTTGGCTGGAAATGCTTCGATATGATACTATGATGAATGTGACAAGTTGGAAATAAAGTAGATGAGTGGCTTGACGGAGCTTTATATACTTCCCATCGAGTTTTCACTAAAGCTGAAAAATCTCACGGCATCTAGACATGTATGATGTAAGTCGGCGAGATGTGACTTCCAGGTCAAGATCGAGAACTGATTGAATGACTTGCGACAATCTTACTCTGATATCAGAGTGGTTTTGTTCAGGGTCAGATCTCCCAGAAAGCGTACACAGCATATCCTGTGATATTCCTCGTGTCGTCCTATCACTTATGAATCAGTAAGTCACAGTCAGGAGCTGTGTCATTAGCCTCCCTTAGGCAATATGATTGGAATGAATAGTTCCAGATGATCTGGCTCCGAGGGATCAATAAGTTTATTTGGGGAGAGCACTCATGTACCATACGGTATGGTCCTCGTGTTGTTCAATTTTTTGACCTTCGCGGATATCAAATCTTTAAAGAGTTACAGAGAAGCAATGATGGATAGCCACTAAAATAGCTCAATTATTGGAATCCATGGTTCGACTTAGAGAAGTCATTTGCATAGCACGACACTAGTCTGTTTCACGGAAAAGTGCAATCAATATATCTCACAAGAGAACTTGAATCTAGATAGAACCCTGATTTGAATGCCTTCGAAGAAGATTTACAGTTGCAAGAACCTCTTTGGGATGCCTTTGTGTTGTATAAAGTGCCATATGCAAGGGTAGCCTCTGAAGCAGCTGTACTCAACGAATGTGTACGTTGATAAATAGGCAGTCGGCTAATTATCGTCGTTAACAAAATAAGTTAAAGTGGTAGCTCACTGTAGTAGTATACTATCATTGAACTGTTAAAATATGTATAGCCTTCCCAGGTTGGTTCTAATAAATCGGCACCAGCTCATGACCAAGCTCTCTTGAAGTATTGCAAGGCTATCGATGTACAATGGCAATATGTGGTTGTCCTGCCATCCTCACTGTGATCAATTCTTGGCCTATCTGAGTACCAGATCACGACATATAGATCTTCAATTACACGACATCTTAGCGTCTTACGAGATCTGCAGTCGAAACTTTATAGAAATGCACGATAACCTGGCGATCACCATGCGAGGCACGACATGCAGCAGGTCGTGCAAAGAGGGCGACCTTCGCAGCCACGAGACATAGCTATACCACTTTGAGGTGAATGAATTTTTGGATCAGCATGTATCGCCGATACTGCTCTATTCTACTCTACCACATCCATGGTACCTGCTCTATTAATCCAAGCATCGTAGTCGTCGAGCGAAGCTAAGCTGACGGTATACCATCCGGGTGAACTTCTAGATAGATTAACGTGATGGTAAGAATCAGCTAAAAAAGCTGAGTGCACGGATTGTATGGATTGTATGGATTGTACGAAGTGTATTGATCGGCAGGACCTGCAAGTACCTGACTGTCACTCTGATGGATGAGTTCAGTAGACTCTTTTTTGATTTGTTTCTTGAGACTTCGCCCGACTACATGAAATCACTCAAGTAACCCTCCTCGCGGTTTTGGTTATTCGCCTCATCGGAATCTTGCTCCTGGAATAGCTCATCATAGGCATGCTCCTTCTGCCACTTCTTCTGCTTTCTCTCCTCGGCAACTCGGGCTTCTTCTTTCTTCTGCAGTGGTGTAAGTAGCTAGCTAGCGACAGGGAAGGACCAGAAGAGGGTGCACAGAATACAAACTTACTCGGTCCAACCTCGCGGCCTGGTCTTTCTTTCTCACAACCTTCAGCAGCTCCTCTCTCTCCATCTGCAAGTCAGGGAACTTCTCGACTTTGGTCTTATTGAGGCGGTTGACGATGTGATTTTCTCGCTGTGCAACAAGGATTCTCTTCACCTGAGCAGAAAACTGAGCTTGAAGTATAGCAGCATTTCATAGTAGACCAACCTTTCGAGGGTCCTTAAATCCAACTTGACCAACTGCCATAGAACCATCTTTCTTCAAATTCGCCCATGGAGTGTAGATGATAGTAACATTGTCTTTCTTGTTGCCTGTTACTCATCCTTCAGCGTCACGTGCCTTCGTTATACAATGCGACGAACCTTCAATAGAGTTGGCCTTGGTGAGCTGCGCACAATCTGTCAAGACACCCTCATTGATAGACTCCCAGCTCCCTCCCTCCCTCATTCGAAGATAGATATGTGCGCTAGAAAGTTTGTCCGCATGGAACCACACATCTTCCTCCAAGCCATATTTGATAAGATCCTCATCTAAAGTTCACCGTGTCAGTGACAAGACTAGTTGTTTTCATTGTCATTTTGATTAGATTCTTTCTTACTCTCCACTTTATCTTTTCCAGCATAGATTTGTGCTGAAGGAGTTACAGCGTTGGAGGAGAAATAGTAAACCATGGTGGTTACTTTAAATGGCGCTCTCACTTCCGTTCCATATTCCAAAAGCGCAAGGTATATTTGGCGAGAAATCATTTTTATATTGAGTGCCACACTAGCTCACTTCGGCCGCCCTAGAAATTCTAGCTCTACCAGAATATTTACTCCAGCATAGTAAGGTCTATATGCAATTCACCTGCCGAACCATCAAAACCCACCCATCATGGCACCTAAGCTGCCGACAAGCTGGGCGCAGGTGCAATTACCGCCGTCCTTTCTCCTCCCTGACGCATTTCTTCCATTGATCGCAAAGCGCAGCATTAAATATGGCTGGACGACCGCCCCTGCCCGCGCGAAGCCTGCTCGATTCAATCAGAAGACCGCAGGATTACCAGTCCTCGAACACTCACCTGCCGCGGCGCTAGCACGGAAAGATTTCACATTACCCTTAAGGACAGGGGCGTTGGCTATCAAGAAAGGAATGACTGCCTTGTACGATCCAGACACGGGGATTAGAACGCCTTGTACGGTTCTGCAGTTCGACAGAGTGCAGGTTGTGTCTCATAAGACGAGGGAGAAACACGGCTATTTCGCAGTGCAGATGGGTGCTGGGTGGAAACATCCGGATAATGTAACGAGGCCGTTGTTGGGACATTTCGCTGGTGCGAAGGTCGCTCCTAAGAGATTCGTTTCGGAGTTCAGAGTCAAGAACAAAGATGGGTTACTGAGGGTCGGAAAGACGATTGGGCCCGAGTGGTTTCTTGAGGGCCAGTTCGTGGATACGAGGAGTGATTGTAGGGGAATGGGATGGGCGGGTGGTATGAAGAGATGGGGGTTTAAGGGTCAGCCTGCTTCTCACGGTAACTCGAAGACGCATCGTGCTATGGGTTCTTCTGGTGCTTCCCAGGGAGGTGGATCGAGAGTCTTGCCTGGAAAGAAGATGCCGGGTCGGATGGGAGGGAATCAAGTCACGATACAGAACGTCAAGGTGTTGAAGGTGGATGCTGAGAAGGGTTTATTGGTTCTGAATGGGTGTCTTGCTGGACCAAAGGGTTGCATTGTTAAGATTCAAGATGCGATCAAGAAGCCATGGCCCGTGATCCCAGGAAACAAGGTGACAGAGGTCACAAAAGAGGTGGCAACAGCGTAAAAGATACTCTTTGTACAATAGACTAATTGTACATTAAATGTGGCATATACCGGGCGTTTGAGCAGATTTCCCATGTACGCCGTTGCAATGCAATCCATCCCATTTACTTTCCAGGTCCAGTTCCCATCCCAGTTCACAATCTTCCCCATTCCATCTGAATGCCATAGCGAAACTAGCCACTCAAATTTGGAGCATAAGATCCTCTCCCGACCTTCTTCGGCTCCTCCTCCGTCATCTCAATGCCCTGGAATGGATCACTCCCATCCAACAAATCAATCTTCTGCCCGTCCTCTGTCTCCAAGCTCCACTCCGTCGTAACGAACATGCCCTGCCTACCCAACCTATGACTCTTGAACCTCATCGTCCCACTACTCGCCTGTCCCTTGACCGCGAAATGGATATCGATCTTCCCATGCAACATGTTCATTTCGCCCCAGATCCACGGCATCTGGCTCTTGAAATAGATTTCCTCGCCGAGATGCTCGCGCGCTTTTGGCGAGGTGCGCAGGGCGTACATCGTCGAGGAGACGACGCTGCTGGACGATTTCTGGTAGTTGAATATGCCGAGCGTGGAGGAGATGAGGATTACTAGGAAGATCGGGATCGTCCGCACCCATTTCATGCCATTTTCTGGGATATCTGTAGGAAGTCCTTATCAGCCAATTGCATCTTTCTCTTAGTTGAGGGCTCCGGGAAGTAGATTTCACGCACCGGGGAGCTCGCGATCAGCTCTCCTAGTCATCAATGGACCATCTCCAGGCTTCGGAGGCGCAATTAATGTCCGTTTGGGCGCAAGATTCCTCGAAACTGTAGGTCTGGCTCTGAGGAGCGCCCTTGAGCGCAGTAATCGCGGCAACATCTTTCGACAGGTACCGTAAATTGTTAAATTTAGATCTGGCTCTTGACGTGGGGTAGTTATTTGAACGTCGTCGGAGGATTCGACGTTTTCTTGGCTTGTACAATTTGGCGAGGCTGTCGGGATTTTGTCTTGGTCTAAGCTTCTTCGAATATCCCATATCGGGAACTGTAAGTATTCAGTACAACGAAATTTCTCGCGCTCACGAATTAGATCATGGCAACTGCGAGATTGAGAAGGACGTTTCAGTACCCTTCAGAAATGGATTCCGACGACGAAGGTCCAGAAGCTATGGACGAGGAAGGTATGCTTTTTTCTCCAAGGCCGTTTCTCAGCCTTCTCACATTACCCCTCCTACAACAACATTCCATGAAGTATTCCTTACGAAAATAACTAACATCAGTTTCTAGAACAAGAATCCCTCATCCAAAACCTGCAGCAAGAGAACATAACCCGCAACAAGCAATACACAACTCTCCTCTTGATCCTCACCCTAACAACCACGCTGCCCTACCTCACCACCCTCTTCGTCCCCCAAACCACCCTCCTCTCCTTCCTAAGCATCTCCTCGCTCCTTTCAACCGCCTACCTGACATCCACCTACCCAACCAACAAAACCGGTATCGCGTTCCTCGATGCGCTGAACATGTCGTCGGAACCGCAGAGTTTGGCTGCGAGGAAAGAGGCGCTGATGCAGGCTGGTGGGGGGCCGGTGAAGATGTTTCTGCCGTACTTGAATATGGCGCTTTGTGTAGTTCTGGTTGGCCTGGGAGGGGTGGTCAAGAGGAGAGGAGGGGGCCTTTGGTGGGGGTTTGAGTGGTTGCCTGCGAGTGTTTATACGGTGGTGCTTGTTGCGAAGTGGGTTATGGGGAGTGTGGATCCGGAGGGAGAGTTAGGAGGTTTGAAATATCAGTTGAAAGGGGCTTGAACTCTGTGAGAGGGGTTATATTGAATGTGATTACAGCTAGCCAAGTTCATTTGGGTTATTTGGGGCTGTGGTACGGAGGGTTCAGAGAGACTTGATAACCCCGAGCTTGAAGTCGGTTATAATTTCTGCTTATGATACCAGATGCATCAGCGTGTAGAACAAGTTGTCTGACTGACTTCTTCTCTGTGTATCAAGAAAGTGCTTGTATCCAGATTTCTCAGCCTGCAGTAAGCTATCCCCGTTTCTCGCCCTTGAAATTATAGTTCCTCCTGGGCCAGACAGAGAGGACTTGTTCCGTCGGTCTAGGTAAACAAATACTAGAAAACTTTTGACGGCTCCGGCTCAAATTCTAGATTTGCCATATAATTATGGTGACATCACGTTTCTTGAAAGGCTTTTCTATGCAAAGCTACGTGAACCTTTCTCATATCTACTTCGTCTCAGCTCATCTTTACATGTCAATACTCTCGTTGAATCTAAGCACGCCATTCCCCTTCAACACTCCATCAATACCCTCTGCTAATCTTGGGAATGGATCATCCAGGGACACCATATTGACTTGCTGCTCTGCTGACTTGTCCGTGACTAATACGAGACCTTGTGCTTTAATTGCTTCGATCAATGCCGGTACCATGTCCTGTTGAACGTTAGTCTCTTCCCAGTAAGCGTGTCTTTGGTGTTAGAAACCTACCAGAAGACGAGAAGAACATATCAAGCCCATGAAATTGTTATTCTGAGCTATTCTCACGGCTTCCTTGATGGATGTCGTTCTTCTACCGCTGCTTAGCACCGAAGTTGAAGGTGCTAACTCGCCTTCCCGGCCCAGGTCATTACACAGGAAGACCGGATAGTTTGGTTGTTTCCAGTTCAGAGCTGTACAGACTGTAGGATTGAACGAGCTAAACACGATAGATCTCGTAGCATCTGGTGTTTGCTCTCGTAATGTTCTAGCGTGGTCGAATACGACCCCCAAGATTGCGTCTCCGAAAGTGTTGATATTCACCGTAGGTCCGAGTCGCAGATTCTTCTCTTCCTCTGCAGACGGATACAAGACTTGGATGTTGACATGTAGCCCAGAGGGCAAAAGTGCCAATGCGTCTTGTAGCGACACAGCAGAATTGGACAAGACACGGTGCACATCAGCAATGCTTGCAAGTGGCTGATCTGGGAGGTCTTTCAAGTCGCCGACTTTGTTTGCATGACGTGAGCCAGCACTAATGAACTGAGCATACGTCAGTCTGCTCACTGGAAACTCGATATCCATGTAATCCATGGTCCATCTCGGCCAGAGGACTGGCACTCCATCGCAAGTATGCTGCACAAAGAGTAGCACGTAGTCTCCCGACAAACTCGATCCAGTGATGAAAGCACTTGGTCGGTGGTCAAACTGGCTGGTGGCTTTCCAGTACGTTTCGAAATCGGTTATCTCCAGAGGTTTTCCTCGGAACGGCTTGATGACTTGGAAGTTGAATGTGATCTGCCCAATGGCTCTTAATCTGGGGTCGAACAAAGGCAAAGAGCAGTGACCGGAACTGCTCATCAAAGCTCGGAAAGTGCTTGGCAAAGCGACAGTTTTCGCGATAACTTTGGCACCGTATGTAGGAAAGACATCGAAGTCGATAGCAAAAGAATCTAGGTTATCAATCTGAAAGGAAACGAGCCGGGTATCTTCTTGGAAGGGGAGCAAAATGTTCTTGGGTATCAAATCGGACAGTTTCGAAGAAATTGTAAGACGCGCTGCAGGGTATTTACTATCGTGGAAAAAGGTCATCGGTTGATCGCCATTCTCGTCAAAGCTGATCTGGATGAAGGTCTTTGTGTCGAGGAAGTTATGACCATATCTTCGTAACGGGATGATCGGAGGTGGGAGCTCAAGATCTGGAATAGCATCGACATCTAGACTCATAGGACCATGTGCACTGCTTCCAGTCAAGCGACCGGCTGATTGTGATGCTTTGCGGCCGCTCCGAATATCCGTTGGTATTGAAGAGAGCAGTCTCATACATTCAAGATGGCCCTCCCAAGCTGCATAGTACATGGCGGAAAGTTCTTTCTCGTCTACCATGTTGGTTTTGACCCCAACATTGAGAAGTGTCTGCATACAAGGGACGTTACCTTCACTCGCTGCGTGGAAAATGGGCGTCCACGAGTAGAGCTTGTCAATTTGGTCCAAATTTGCGCCATAGTCCTTTAGTAAAAGTAGTAGCTGTGGTGTTTGTCCGGAGCGGGCAACAAGATGTTGTGGATATAAGCCTTCAGCATCTGGCAGGATGTTGGCACCGTGTTTCAACAGTAGTTCCACAATCGCTACCGAACCGTGTTCGCAAGCCAGATTCAGTGGGACATGATCCGCATCAGATGTCGGATCGATTCGAGCTGATCGTGCCAATAGTCTCTCTGCGCACTCCAAGTGCCCATGGATGATCGCATGTATTAGTGGTGTAAAGTTGTCGTGGTCGATGAGGTCGATAGTAGATTGATCCGCTTGAATAAGTTAGCGTTGCTTCGGAGTTGGCCCGTAGCCTGACCTAAACTTACAATTTAGTAGAAACTCGACCATATCCAGACGCCCATGCATGCACGCATAGTGTAGAGGTACACGGCCATACACGTCGGTTCGATTTACGGCAACACCTTTCTCCAGCCCGACTGCTAAGACAAACGAGTTCCCATATATTGTTGCTTGGTGAAGGCAATTCCTCTCGTTGATATCATCTTCTGACTGCACATCAACTAGTCCGGTGTCCAAAAGGAGTTGCAATGACTGTATTGGGCCTTCGTTGATTGCTGCGAGAAAAGTCCTGGTGATGCGCTCCAGCAACGCAATGTCCTTCGCGCCATCCGGATCCGCAGTTTTAAGTCGCAACAGAAGATCTTTGAGAGGCTCAAGACTGCCAGAGATAACAGTCTCTAGCAGAAGAGTGTCGGCATCACCCTCATCGGTCCCGAGAAGATGCTGGCTGCTGACAATGTGATCCGGACTCCTTTCGAAGCTGACATTGTCGCCCTCAGACCATGCTCCAAGCTCCTGTAAACTCGTAGTCGCTTGATCGGACAGCTCGCTGATTACAGTTGCATTGAAGAAGGGTTGGACCTCAACTGCTCGCGAGAGATAGAGCTCTTTGGTCTTTGATTTGGATGTCTTGTCCCATTTTTTCAAGATCTTGGAAAAGGCGGTCCCGTTGATTTCAACGAATTGCTGGAGTTTGTTCAAGTCATTTCCAAATTGCTGGAAGCCTTCCTCAAGGGTTGTGAATTTTGCGGAGCGTCTCGAAGTGCTTTGGTTCCGAGATTGTAAAACTTTCTTCTTGTCCAGGAGTGTCTTCAACCTGATTTTGAGCTTTTCGGCGTTAATCGTGGCGATCATAGTGAGTAAGAGAATTCACATACCTCAGCCTCCTTCTGCAAATAAAATGCATTGACTTTCTCCAATTCCCGTTCCTGAAGCGCCGTCAGCATGTCGAGGGAAAAAGGCTATGCATTGTTGACTTACAAGTTGGAAGAAAAAGGTTGCCTTGTTAGCCTGTAAGGCGGCTTGTGAGTCGATAATACCCACCTGGCGTTGGACATCGTTCAAGGCCAGAAGTGTGGGCGTCGCAGAGAGCTTCTTGATGAGCTGACAGCAAAGTATTAGCCCACATGCAGCAGCTCTTGGGCAGAAGAAGGACCGCATGAATGGACAGGTGCCGGCGCATGCGCAGGCGATATTGTTATGGTTATTGATTTTCTTCGGGGGTATTTATAGTGGAGAACAACGTACCTTCTTAAGGGCCTTGTAGTTAACGAAACTTGCTGCATACTCTGGAACCTCGAGCTGCCTTTTCTGAATCTGTTTTCCGAAC
The DNA here is from genome assembly GCA_900074885.1 of Rhynchosporium graminicola. NCBI lineage: Eukaryota > Fungi > Ascomycota > Leotiomycetes > Helotiales > Ploettnerulaceae > Rhynchosporium > Rhynchosporium graminicola. Next base: position 308,480 of record FJUW01000038.1, read on the forward strand.
TTCCTGCGAAGAGAGAAAGACACCTGTTAGATTCTTGGAAATTATGTGATCGCCATTACAACAGCATGTGGAGTGGCGGAGAGAACGTACATGATGCGGAGTTGGCACCCACAGAGCCCTGCCGGGGCTGGGAATGATGGAGGATTGGCAAAAGAGAGGCAGAAAGTGGTGGTGTTTTCAAGTTGATGAATAGTAGGAAAAGTCACATGTGGCGGTTCATGCCCACCCGTCTGTCGCAAAGTGCAGGTGGGTAAGTAAAGGCGAGACTGTGAATAGAGTTTGAAGAATACAGTAGTTCCTGAAGCTTGAATATGACGTCGAACGCGATCCAATCTGATCCGACCGGAGAGGTCAGAAGGTGGGATGAGGGGGAGCGAAGCAAAGCCCGAGTAAGACAGCACAGCACAGCAAAGCACAACACAGTGTCAGGTAGCAGTGACAGTGACAGTGACGGTTTCAACCTGCATGTGATGTGAAGCTTCAGTTGACAGCTGAAATTTGGCTCCAACTCAATGGCTCGAAGGCCCCGAACGTGTCTTGTGTGGATGGACAGCACGGGCGGATGATCCAGCACAGCACAGCACCGAAAGGAAATGAAATGATTGAATCGAAATGAACTGGGATATGAGCTTCCTGTTGGTAGCCTTGCATCCCGCGGCTCGTGAGGGAGGGGAGGGGAGGGGTGGCGAGGGTGGCTAGTGAACTTGAAGTGAAGTGAAGTGAAGTGAAGTGTAGTGAGTGGGTTGGATAGATCGTTTGACTGATCGATTGATCGATAGATCGATTCTTGTATAGATGAATGGATGGCTGGCTGGCTGAATGCTTGGATATTGACTGCCTGACTCAGGCGGCGGGGGTCAACTTGAACTTGTCAATAATGAGGGTCGTCGTCGATGGTCTCCGATGGTCTCGCTTTAAGGGTATGCGTGATAAAGGTCGTGTCGTTTCGTCTCGTCTCGTCTCGTCTTCTCACAATTCGATTCGACCTTTTGTTGACACGCTACGCTGGAGAGGATGAGCATGTACCGAAATAATATCTAGCGCGACCACCGCGATCGATAATGGGACCCTGGATTTCTACCCAGCCAGAGGGAAAACCGTAGGATTCTTTCTCAGCGAGGGACAACGAGCTACAGTACCAATAGAGAAAATCCAAAGATGCGGTGCGTGCAAGAGGCAGGCCTCAGACAGGCCGGTCGGGTGAGGTCGGTGGCATCGAAAACTGTTCTCCACCTGCCCTGCCGGCGAAAGAAGCTCTCGCTTCCCTTCCGAGGTCAACCCTGGTACTTATATATTGACGTCCCTCAATGTCCAGAAATTTGATTTTTCGTCCTTCCTCAACCAATCATAACTACACGTGTGGCACGAGGCTGAATGCTTCAGATGTTTGGTAACGCACGAGGCTTGCTCTGACTCCTGTGACTTGTTAGATCCACATGCCGGCAGCTTGGTTCGAGTCATATGCCGGGGCTTATGTGTGGAAGCGCGATTCGTGTCGCATCCTGGCGGCGGTTACTTAAGACGTCTGTCTGCCTTTTCAGCGTTTGTTCTGTCAAAGCTCAGCCTCGTGTGGCTGAACTCTGATCCTCTTCTATAATTGGCAAAATATTGCAGACCTGCTCATCTTGCGTATAGCGGTCACATATGATAATTTTTCATCATCAGTAATCGATGTAGATAAAAGAATGATAGTGTTATATATATATATATATATATATATATAAGCACATAAGGTAGCTGATAACTCATAGGCACTTTAGGTACGATGAATGCATTCTAGAAGTAACGTTAATTACGCTTTTCCTTATTAACCCCTTTTTAGTAAGACCCAACAGTTAACTCAGTTGTGTAAAATCATATACGAGGGAACCACCCGTACTAGTACAGTTTACGATATGAAGAACTGTAACTATTAGAAATAGTTCGTTTTGCCGGTTCCTCGAAAACTGGCCTGTCCATTGAAAGCGCTGTTATTGTTACGATTTTCAGGTATCCAACCTCAATCTGATTCAGTCCCTGGGTTGTTTCTTGCTCGAGGTTTGAAGAGCTTCTATTACACCGACACCCTGAATACTTAACGAATATACCCTCTGCGACTTGAAATTTTCCACTGCGTCTTTGCTGACGTCTTGCTCACTACAAAACTGTCCCGATCGGGCTGAACTTAGCGAGATACCCCAGACTTCCAAAGATATCAGGATATTTTCAAGTTCAAAACCTTCCGCTGTTCCCTCTTGCAAATGACCACAATCTTCCAAAGTAGAGTTTCAAGATCCTGTCTTATAATGTCGAAAGAACTACCTCTGACTTTCGCGATATAGGCAGATTCGCGTTTTTAGCAAAGCTTATCTCCTTCACCGAATGCATGTCATGCTTCTCAAATGGGGACTCAAGACAAAAACGAAGTGAAAGTAAATAACATCACCCTTGCTCAATCAGCAACGTCAGCCAAATTCAGGTCAGCACGATGGCATCCATCAGTGGAAGTACAGGCTCTGTTCGGTCAATGGTTGCCTTTGAAGAATCTCCATTTGCTGAATACTTCTATGGTACCGTATTTCCAAGCTGATATATTCAGGTCATCCCCCACGCTTTGTTACCAAAGGACGCCCGCCTCTGAAGGCGGCCGAAAGCATTTGATCCTCAGCGGCCCCCTAACACTAGACGGAAAAGCCTCTGAGAAGATATGTGCGGCAACGAAACACTTGCATGCGTTTGGACGCGGACCATCGATTTGCAAAGGCATATTGTTTGCAAGAGGGAAGGCCTAATCTTTGCTGCGGATTCTTTGGTGGTTTGAGACTTTAGTCCTGTTGCGGCTGAGACTTGGGAACTTCTATACTGAAATTGGGAGTACCAGTCCCAAGGGAGTGTAAGAGTCAGTATGACAAGGCGTCTTGTGATGACAGTAGAGACGTCGCTCTGTTGGAAGTACTGATTATCAGGCCCGATTGAAGATGAATTCAGTTGTCTTGAATTATTGTTTTGCAGTGGGATTATCGTATCCCAGATACAGCACGGTTGTATAGTGTAGTTTGACAGCTGACACTTGGTGGATCGTTTTGACTCGATACAGAAACGGTACAGGTTCAAGTGTGTTCTCATAACTATCTGTGACCGCGCCATAGCTCTGGATTCTGGAGTAAGAGTTCCTATCGAATATTCGTGTCTATTTAGCGCGAAACATTTGAAAGACGCCAAAGGATAAATTTAGCTGCACAAAGGTGCTCAGGACCCTTTTGCCATTGTCGTTTGTTGAAACACAGTGAGATACGTTACAGGTTCGCTTTTGTTTGATTATGCTACCTGTCGCCCGGCGGCACTACGGGTTTGATTCTGATTCTGACTCTGAGGAGTCAGCCATCTGCAGCGTTTGGTTGTATCGGAATTGAATGCTTAGAGCTGAAGCCTTCCAGGTCTTGGTTGTATTGTAGGCGGGAGGCAGGAGGCACAAGTACCTATCTAGTTTACGAAGGTATGGATGGATAGCTTAATTGACGATTATGGTATTTGTTATCATCATGACTTGAATTGGGCATAACGAATCTGGCGTTGCGCTACATACCTAAAGATGGTGTGGTGGTGGTCTGAATCTGAATCTGAATCTGAATCGTTTGATCTATACCACGGCACATTACAAGGGGGTTTTCTGGCCCAAAGCCCCAAAGCTCATTCCCATGTATAAGTACTGTACTTAGTAGGCGGCGCAGGTCCCGCCCGCGTCTTAGCGGCGGCAGGTATGGGGGCGAGGGCTGGGAGCTGGGGTGGTAGTAAAGCTCTCCAATGGCATGATCTCATTTACTATACTACTGTATGGATCATAGCTCTCCACCAACGGCAAGCTTGAGCGAATTGCTCGGTTTTGCTTTGCTTTGCTTTGCTTGCTTGTGAAAAAGGCGCTTGTCAGATGTGGATGATCTATCTCCATATATTGCCTCCTTATTAGTTAGTAGGAACTGTAAATGTGAACGAGAATCGCAATCTCTCGTACCATACCTGCCTACTTGGGTATCTATAGTCACTTACAGTATAAGTATCACCTCTCAACCCCGCAATCGACAAACTTCCCCCTCCCTTTCAACATTCCCCATTGCCATATCGACTATCGACTCACCTTTCTTGCGGCTGCGATTGAGCAGTCCAACTCCTCCTGTCGAATCATCGAATCATCGAATCGATAGACTCATGGACTATCCCTGGGATCGTTTGGTATCCAGACCGCGCTGAGGAGACTTGGTCTCCCTCGCAGTGAACCTCTACGCCTGAAATGATGGCTGTGAAGCCAGGTCCGCAAGAAGACAGACAGAACGATGGAGGATCAGCCACAAACCAACCGATATACGAAGGTCTACAGAAGAAATGGATAAAGCGCTATCGTACTGAAGTGGCGGCTTCCATGAGCTCCATCATGAGTACGTTTGTTGCTGTAAGTAGTCTCGATGATCCGTTGCCACCAACATATACTGACCCGTTCTAGTTCCCGCTGGACTCTGTCAAGACTCGAATGCAGACCTACAATCATGGTAGTTTCATAGATTGTGTTCGTTATACATACAAGACGGAGGGTTATCGCGGCTTCTTGCGAGGCGTCATGGCACCTATGGCAAGTGTCACTCTTGTCCGAACCATATCATTTTCCATGTACCAGAGATCGAAATATACCTATTCGAAATGGATCAATCAAAACTTTGGATTCGACCCGTTGGTTCATGTCAATACACCAGGGAACTATCCGAATCTCTACACAGTTTCGTGTTTTGGAGCCGCAGGCGCTACAGCTGGATCGGTCATCACCCTAGTAGCATGTTAGTAGTATCATACCCGGTCATAAAGAGAGAAGGCTAATATTCAGTAAGGTCCATTTGAATTGACAAAACTCAGTGCTCAAGTGTCCGTTTTAATGGCGGATCGGAAGGTATCGAGTCTTTCGGAACCTTCTACAGGAAGAGCAGTAGCCGCCAGCTACCAGAACAAGGGCACCTGGAAAACTGCGAAGAACATCGTGAAGCATCGTGGTTTTGCTGGGCTATATTCCGGTCTCAAGCTTCATCTTAGTGAGTATCCTGCCTAACGCTCACAGCGTGGAATTGACGGTACATAGTGAGAGATACTTTGGGTACAGCGATCTACTTTATGACGTACGAGAGCTGTAAGCAGCTGCTTACAACCTACCGAGGCGACAAATCCCCGACCAATGCAACCGCCGTGGTACTCGCAGGCGGCCTATGCGGCGTTACAAGCTGGGCCTTGATCTACCCCATTGATTCTGCTAAGAGCATCTACCAACGAAACTGCCTCACATATTGCAAAGGAGAGACAGTCAAAGAGGCACCAAAGATCCAATTCTTCAACAAGAGGATGTATCGTGGGCTTGGCGTTTCCATGGGACGCAGTTGCGTTGTAAACTCGATTTTCTTTTCTGCATTTGAATTCATCAAGAAGCAAATCAATTCAGTAGAGGATTAGGTAGCCCTCTTTGATTTTCAGGAGCATTTTCAGGTGTCATGGTACTCATTCTTGTTTACAGCTGGTCTGGAGGTGGATGTGCCTACAGCTGGGCGCCAGACGAAATGTATGGCTTCGCAGGAAGAACATTGGTAATCTGCAGCAGCTACGCAGCGAGATAGTAGGAATTTCACAGTAGTATTGAGAAATCAAGATAACAAATCAAAGATGGCTTGAGAGGCAATAAACTTGTAAAATCCGTCACATTCGTCAATTCTTTACACGGGATACGTAATGATCAATCAAGTCGCTCTGATTGTGTGCGAGAGTCACACCTGAAAAAGTACTCACTTCAAAGCCGACCAGTAGACACCTGCCGTGAGCTGAATAAAATAGAAGAAGGCCTCGAGTGCTTGTAATAACCACGTGACTGTAGCGCTAACAGCATTGCATACCCCTCTCGCGCCCAACGACTGTCCTAGACCTGAGCTCGTTCGAGATCACATTCTCTTTACGATCCGCCTCGCAAAGTCTGCGGGTGCATACTTCAGAGATTATCTTGATTACCAGCGCTTTACTTGCACTAACCTTGAGAATTAGACAATAGTTATTCTTGGTAAGAAGCTAAACGCTCTTCAACAAGATGGTAGGCAAGAAGAAGAAAGCCCAGCGCGCAAAGGCGGAGGCCACGATCGCGGCGAAAGCAGCACGTCGTAGCGGACCAAAGCAAGAGCGTCGAGCTCACAAGCTCGCACAGAGGCTCGAAAAGAGGAAGCAGGAGAAGAAGGGATATACTGCAGACATGTGGGCAGCGCCTGCGCCTACGCATCTTATCGCAAAGCTGGATCAGCCAAGGATCAAGTCTAAACATCAGTCCTACTTCGAGTTCGCAGACAATCCAGAAAAGAAGCAGAAGAAATTAGAGTTTCAGGTAGGTCCTTTTGTTGTCAGTATGAATACGACTCATTTCCCATCAGGTCACAAACAAGAGTCTTGATAAGTATCCCGGCTATGCATTTGTTCCTATTGGAGATCCTCTTTTATCGAATGAGTGTAAGGAACTTTCGCGAAATCAAGATGCCATGGTTTTCATCGTCTCGGTAGGTCAATCTCTCCCAATTGTCGCATCTTAGGTCTAATGAAAGCTACAGTCCCTAGCCCAAACACAAGAGAACACCAAGATATCTGAACACATTCATCGTACAGGATACTACTTTCGAGAGGCTATCGTAAACCAAGCTCGGGAAATTGTTGGGGAGACCGTCATTTCGAATCCGACTATTTTGCCAGGCACAGTAGAGCCTATACCCGATTCACAAGATGAGATAAACAAGCAAGCTGATGCAGCCATCCGAGACCTTTTTCCAAGGATACCGAATCCTGATCGTATTATGATCATCGAGCATGCGTTCAAAAAGGTATATCATCTCGTAACGCCATCGTGATTCCTGCTAATTGTCTAGGGCGCTGTGTTCCATGGTGAGCCAACTGTTGGACTGCAAGCTGGCATACCTTTATCTCGACGAGTGCAACTTGCCGTCCTTGCTCACATTAGACATACCCACACAAGATACGACAAGCTCTTACGAGAAACTAGTTGGATGAATGCACGAAAGGCAGTCGAGCCTGTATGCTTGGACGTCCTCATCAAGTGGCGTGGGGACGAAGAAACCGGTAGAGATCAGATGGATGAAATACTACGTGAGGTAGTCATTATTACCGATTCGGAAGACGAAGACGACAGTTCAGAGGAAGATAGCTCGGATGATGATGGTGAAATCACCTCCGCCAGCTCTACGGAACCACCAAGCCGACCAAACTCCCGCAATCAGCAAAGCATCCCAGCGTCTCAGGCGATCCATAATTTTAACACTGCAGCACCAGACAGGGCAATCCAAACAATCTCTTCTGCAATTTCTTCCCGAACCAGATCTAAGGATCCTAGAGATAAGAAGGAACAACGCGGCTTCAAACGTTACCAGGCAGCCTGGGAAGATGCCATCAACAGGCGACAAGCCCCTCACCCTAATAGTGAAACGCCATTTCAAGACTCAGTGGTCAGTCGACCACGATCTGGAGTTGCAGTCCATGCCACTGCTTCTTGTCCTACCCCAGCAGAATTACGAACGGTAAGCAAAATCCAAACATAATTGAAATACATGCCTTTTGGGAAAGACTAATGAAGGCAGCATACGATCCACCCACAGCAGAGACCATCGGGAGGAGCAAGAAGTGAGGTAATTCTTCCCCATTCTGAACATGCTGTGTACTATCAGGAGGTCCTACCTCAGCCCCCTGAGAATACCCGCTATGTTGGACATCAGAGTATTCCTGAGCATTCCAGGATAACTAGCAGCCCACAATACCTAAGCATGGGGTATCAACCGCCGCAAGTAGTGAGACGGTCCCCTGTAAAACATGGTCTTGAAGATTTTCTTGTGCCTTCTATCGAGACGTCCTCGAGCGACATCTCGTCCCCTCGCATACGCGAGTGGAACGGGCTCCGCGCCCATGACAGTATCATCCACTCACGAGTCGTTGGGCCGCTTGGTCAAACCCCTGCTCGCCAGGTGATTGTCATCGACGATGAGAGTCCTCAGGTGAAGCGTCGTCGTGTGGTCCGTGAGGATGAGTCCCGCGACTTCAGATCCATTCCATCTCGTGATCATACTTTCCATCCCCCAACTTCACTTTCTGGTTCGTTATCATTGAGAACATCATCGTCTGCTCAGTTTGGGACTATTGCCTCCCCTTCTATTATTCGGAGTTCAAGAGCGCCGACTCAAGCTACTCAAGGTTTGTTAAGAAACAGAGAAACTTTGTATACCGACCCTGTAACTGGGGAACGACTTCCAGTATACGAAGCTCCAGAGCCTGGGTATATGAAAAATCGTCCAGAGTACACGGAGACAGGTAACATTGGATTCAGAGCAGGTCAGCAAGAAGATGGCCGTGGCATACGACCAATGGGATATTATCAAGCTCTCAATGAATCATATCATCGTCAGCCGATCCATGTACAGCATGGTAGTGACATTCCGGAACCGAATGTACGTGGTGGCATTGCTCGACAACAAGATCCTGTGTATAGTACTGGGCATCAGATGAGACCAATTTCGCCAAGATTTCCTGTCTCTCATCAGCCGTCCCATTCCTATGACATGAGTGATAGGCCCGGTGGTCCAGATCAGGATTTCATTCAAAGTTTTTCCCAGTCTCGTCTTGATGGCCCCTCGTCTCTTTCGAGAGACGGTTTCATTTCTATTCCTGCAAGATCTCAAGACAAATATGTTCCGCCTGGCAGTTCTTCCTATCAGGACGACCGTATTGTGTCCTATGCATCAACCAGTCGAGCAAGATCTCCAGTTAGATATGTGGAGAGGGCCCCGTAAGTTCACGATGACTTTTTATACGCTTTGGGTGTACTGATGAGGTATGCCTGACATAGGAAATCTAGGGAACTACCACAACAACTAGTGTATTACGATCTAGGGCATCCTAACCACTCCCATCATCGAGTATTCAATAATCAATCTGCAGCACCTCTGCCTGAGCGACAACCTGCTTCGTCTGAAGAAGTACCAATGTATGTTAGAACCATACCGCCTTCTACGACGAGGCGTTCAGTGATCTATCTCGATTGAAGAGGAACTACGGAGACTTGATCTCGTGCCCAACGGAAAGCCTACTCTTTGCAGTGGCTTTCGGACTATTGGAGGGCGAAATCCATCGGGAAGAATAATTGTGTTGCGTTTGTACAGCGGGATGTTTTTAGGAGTTTAGACGTGGTGAACCCTCAAGGGTACGGGATCAATGGCTGCGAACAGCATTTTCGGAGTAGCATTGCACAAATAATATGTGGCACTAGTCATCTGCATTGGGCGGCATCATTCCAGCAAGGAGTCTGGCACTGGCAGAGGAACGCATCATTTTTTCGGCGTGATTATGAAGGACTTCACCCGTCTGCATAACGCACTTATTATTGATTGCTAGGTACATATGTAGTCGAGGAAATGGCTTACCAAGGAGGTTACAGCTGCACAAAGTCGAACCAGAAATCCACATCAATTTGCATATATCGAACGGGACCTTGTAACCGATTCGCCGACAAGTGATACATAATTTCAATGCAGTCAACGCAAAGTGAGATGCTTAACCTCTATCACCTCAACCTTCTTCTTACATCTGTAGGAATCGAATGCTAATACCTTTGAAGTCCATGTTCAAATTTAGCCATCAAAAGTATGTATGTGTGTGATATTGCTTCCTCCAGGGTATCGAATGTCGATAAGTAAAACATATCCGCTTGTAAACGCCTTGCAATGCCCACAAATCAAAAGCTTATGCTAACATGGCAACCCTTTGATATTCCTCCCTCTCCTGCTGTCTTACCTTCGCCCTCTCCTTTCTTGGTAAATCCGTAGTCGGCACTTCTGGCAATGGAACACCAGTAACCTCTGCCTCCAACGCCGCAAGCTCATCTTCCACCTCATCCTCGTCCTGATTCGATATCCTCCCTCCAAGCATATCACTCACCTCCTATCCATCCATTAGCACAATATCCTTCCCAAGAACATACAATACAAACCTGCTGATAAGCCACGGCATCCGCAGTCTCCCCCATCAACTTCTCCACATGTTCCAGCCCTCCCATCTCCTTATGTATCTCCTTCAGCACACTTGTCCCCTGCTGCAGACCAAAAACAACATCCTTCTGCACCAGCGCGAACTCCACGCTACTGGTCAGTTTCTCCAGTTGCTCTAGCTGGGCATCCGTCTTCTCGAGTAGTGATTCTTGGTATTTTTTCCGCCTTAATGCGAGTAAGGCTTTGGGCTTATCGCCTTTAGCTAGCATTTGTTTTGCGATCTCTTTTTCGCGGTCAGTGAGGACTGTGATGCGCCGCTGGTATTGGTGGAGTTTGTCTCGTTGGTTCTTCATGTCCAGGATAGCCCTGTAGTTATGTTAGCCAGCTTCTTGTGCCCTTTTAGCTGGGATAAGGGCTGTCTCACTTATCCTGGGCAGAAATCTTGGATGAGCTTGAAGAATTGCCCATAGTGATCACTGATGACCTGCGCAGTTGAAGTTAGCAGGGCGCATGTCGCAAACATGGCGCAAGTCATGAAGCAGCCTCGGCGAGCGTCATGAATTGATGCTCGCCTGATAAGAGGTCCGATAAGGTTGGGAGGTCTTGGCAGAAATGTTTATAATTTTTCTTGGTATCGCCAAATCACAGTTATGTTCAGCTCAACTTGCAAAATTTGACGGCGGAATATCTTTCTTTCTAGACATGATGGTCTCGAGAGTTCCAAGACCCAGTTTAACTCAGGGTCTCGACAAAGAGGTATTGATATTTAAGAACCCTTCCTCGAAATTTTACAGGAACTCTGCTAACACAGTACCCCGCAGGTTTACCAGGTCGTCCGGAAACTGGGTGATGAGCAAGCACAATTAGAGAATGGGACTAAGCGGCTCACGACTTCTACTGTATATGACAGTATTAAGCGATCGAATTCCAGCTTGAAACGGAGGAGTAAGAAGCTTCTAGAGGATTCCATCGAGCGAGTCTTGAATGTTATGAAGGAGGAATTGGATGACAGCGATTCTATGGATGGGGATTTCGACGGGATCGAAGAGTCTGGGCCTCAATTGAAGGTGGATATTACAAACTCCTGGACAACGAGGATATCTGACAGAATTAGGAACATAATATCATGAACAAAAGCATTACTCGAATGTGGGCCAAACCGAACTCTGCGAGTATGACGCCTACGAGAGAGGGAACACCGCCCGTGAACGGAACCCTTACGACGAATTTACCGATTCAAGCCCTTCCCATGGCGGATCTTGAGTCTCCAGCAAAACCAGAAAGACAAGCAAATGGCGAACCGAGCAAGAAGCGGAGGAAAGCAGACACAAGGAAGGATGTGGATCGATCACCCCCAACAGACGTCTCGCTGGAAAATCTAGGAGGGGTAGGGCCAGTGATCAAGGAATTGACAGATTTGGTAGCCATTCCAATGTTATACGCTGAGGCCTACATCAAAACTGGGATTCAGCCTACGAGAGGTGTGCTCTTACATGGACCTCCTGGATGTGGAAAGACCATGATCGCGAATGCCTTTGCTGCAGAAATTGGAGTATCTTTCATTCCTATTTCTGCGCCGTCCTTGGTCGCGGGAATGTCTGGAGAGTCAGAAAAGAAGATTAGGGATCTATTCGAGGAGGCGAAGCGCATGGCCCCTTGTTTAGTCTTTATTGACGAAATCGATGTTATCATGGGAAAAAGAGAAAGTGCCCAGAGAGAAATGGAGAAGCGGATAGTGGCGCAGATGCTCACTTGCATGGACGACATGGCATTAGAAAAGACTGGTGGCAAGCCAGTCATAATTCTGGCAGCTACTAACCGACCGGATAGTCTTGATCCAGCTCTTCGACGTGCTGGGAGATTCAACAAGGAAATCAATCTCGGGGTTCCAAATGAGGAAGCCCGTGACAAGATTCTACGGGCATTGACGAAAAAACTTACGATGCCGGAGGACTTCGACTACCGTCGGCTAGCGAAACTCACACCTGGATTTGTCGGAGCTGACCTGAATGACGTTGTCTCAGTGGCAGGTACTGATGCTATGAAGCGCATGAATGCAGTTCTGAAAGAGCAAAGTGTGACGGCTATGGACATCGACACCACATCTCCTGATCTTAATATTCCTTCTTCACTCCTGGAACTCCGCTCCCTGGTAGCTAATGCAGGAGAGTCACTACCAGATGGCGATTTTTCTATCACTTACGACGATTTCCTGACAGCGATCCCGAAAGTTCAACCGTCTGCCAAACGTGAAGGTTTCGCAACCATTCCCGATACGACCTGGGCGCATGTCGGTGCATTACACGAGGTTCGCGAGCAGTTGGAAATGGCAATCGTCAACCCCATCCAGAGCCCAGGAAGATTCGCACGAGTCGGTATCACGATGCCAGCCGGCGTTCTTCTCTGGGGTCCTCCAGGATGCGGAAAAACCCTACTCGCCAAAGCAGTTGCGAACGAATCGAAAGCAAACTTCATTTCCATCAAGGGCCCAGAAGTTCTCAACAAATACGTCGGTGAATCCGAACGGGCGGTCCGCCAAGTGTTCGAGCGTGCTCGCTCATCCGTACCTTGTATCTTATTCTTTGATGAGCTAGATGCTTTAGTCCCGAAGAGAGAAGATTCGTTATCGGAAGCTAGTAGTAAGGTAGTCAACACCCTCTTGACAGAACTCGATGGTCTCGGAAGCCGAGCAGGTATCTACGTGATAGCAGCAACCAATCGTCCCGACATGATCGACCCAGCAATGCTACGTCCCGGTCGACTCGGACTATCCGTCTTTGTTGACCTACCCACCAAAGAAGACCGCATTGAGATCCTGAAAGCGCTTTACGTGAAAGCGCTGCCTGGCTCACCGGAGGAGGAATTAGCTGCTTTGAAGGAGGTCGCTGAGGACGAGAGGTGTACGAATTTCAGTGGTGCCGATCTGTGGAATCTGCACCAGGCAGCGGGTGTGGCTGCTATTCAGAGGGAAAAGAGGGAGGGTGTTGAGACGGAGGATTTGAGGATCGAGAAGGCGGATTGGGACGTTGCGCTTGGGAAGGTTAAGCCCAGTGTTAAGGATGCGGCCAAGTATCGGAGGTTGAAGGAGAGGGGTATGCAAGGCTAGATAGAAAGGTTTGGATGAGAAATGAATTGTGCCTATTCTTCTATTGACGTTGGCTTCGCTTAAAATTGCGAAGCTATTCAGAGGTTACGAGAAGCGAATGAAGTCATCAGAAAATTGAAGCGAGATCGCGACGTGCAACAAACTTTCCCCCAAAGAACGCGCTAGTCCCCTTTGAAGAGAGAGTAGTGAAGGTGAAATGCAAATTCGCTGCTCGAGTGACTTAAGATCCTGCTCGAAACCTTGAGTGATTTGATGATACGCTGCAAGTGGTGTCCGTCGAAATGGAGGCATCTGCCAGCAAAGTGAGCCACTGACAATAACATCAACACAACTAAGCGACACACCATGAACAGCCAACAAACAAACTATGCAAAAAACTTCCAGCGCCAGCAAAATGCCATTCCTTTATACCTTATTTCTTTTTCCCGAGCCCACGAGACAAGAATTGAAGAATCTCTCTCCCTCTCCCACTCTCTGTGAACGTTCTCCATAGAAGCTAGCTAGCCATACTGAAGAGAAACGTCCGATTCAATTTCCCTCTAGAGCAGCCTGTCTATCTATGGATCCAGGGCCATGTCAGCAGTATAGCACCAACCAACTGTTATTGTGATTCGCCATCATCATCATCATCATCAACAGTGCCATGACGTCAATATACGTATAAATGGCATTATTCAGGTAGATAGCTCGCTAGATTCTCTCTCTCTCTCTCTCACACACACTCTCTCAGAGCTTCATTCCCGAGCAGACTTGCGACCCTTCATTCAGAAGCTTATTGCGTTGAAGGTCCTAGAGAAAAGACGTGTTTCGAAACCCTAAATGTGGTTCTGAGATAGTGCTGACGCAAATTTCATCGATTCTGAAGAAAGAAAAGAGAAAAAAACTCTCCGTTGCTGAGTCTGCTGCTGGTTGAAGGAGAGAAGTGAATGTCTACAGGTAGCAGCTGCTGGTTATATCAGACCCTCTGCTTTTCACTTGCTGTGAATTGTATCCAAAAACTCACTCGAGCATCCAGTTCAGCTACGCTTTGCTCGCAGGATATTTCCCCCCCCCCGACGATTAGTGACGATATTGAGCGTCACATGTAATACGAGTTCCATGAAAGACGTGCGAATGTTGACCATACTGCAATTGCAGTCTTGATTCATTAAAGCACTGTCGGAGGTGGTATACATGCGCATGAACCATTGCTCTTTATCTACTCGTCCTCACCCCCAGCTGATACCTTGATGCATTTCACAATATTCTGCATAGTATCGGAGCTCTCCCCTCGATGATCTCGCAGCCCTTTCTCCATCTCTCCTCTACCATGTGTCCTCCAAACATCCATGATATCTTCACCCGACGATTCTCCCTACCTTTCAATTTTCGAATCCCTTTCCTATTTCATCATTCGCTCCTCCCTTCATATCCCAAGCACTAGCCTTTTTGAAACGTCAATTCAAATTGACGCCTCAGCTGTCGTCTCGCCCTCGAAACCTAACGCCCTCAATCTCGCCAATCTAAATTTCTCCCTCTTGACCTCTTTGGCCTTCCTCTCCGTGTTCAATCTATGCACAAGCTCGACCTCCGCCCTCTCATATCCCGGTGGCGCATCGTCGTCCTTGTCTAGATCTATTTCGCCAAGTAGGAGAACGTTTTCCCCACGGACGAGGAAGATACCGCGGGGCACATCAGCATAGAGACCTGGTTGTTGTTGCTGTTCTTGTTGTTGGCCGGGCTTGGTGGGTGTGGAGGATGGTGACGAGGTGGGAGGGGGCACGAATATCCGTTCGATGGTGGATTGGAGCACTAGATTTGCTGGAGAAGATGTATTAAGATCAGAAGGTCATTTCGTATGTGTATAAACCTGGGAGAGACGTACCAAATTGATCCCAGCTGCGAAGTACACCGATCAGTTTCCTGCCGTCGCGGAGGGCTACCATAAGTTTTTCTATGATGAGTATTAGCACTGACTTTTGTTTGAACGGAAAAGCGCCCTGACGATGCAAGGCTTGAGTAAGAATTGGATTTTGAATTTATTCCAATGTCCCCTCAGAGCAATGTATGAAAAGTTAACCACTTACTATCAGTCATGTCGAGTAGCTGCGCAGCGGTAGTGAACATCTGCGGAGGCAATTGCTGGTTCTGCGGCGAGGGTCCGAGTATTTGCTGCCCCTGCTGCTGCTGGTGTGGTCCTCCTCCTGCATTATTCTCGTCCAGCGTCAGGTTCTCCATCTTTGCTTTCCTGTCCTTATTTGTTTGCCTCGATCGTTGTATAAGATGGCGTCGAGATGTAGAGTATGGTGAAGAGAGGAGAGCAGTGAATGAAGAGATATCGGTCGCTAATGGTTTAACCTGCAATTGCCCTTTGCCATCTCGTGTACGCGCTGTTAATTAAATTTAGAGTGGTGGTGGGAGACGCGATGGAGGATGTCGAAATGACGATATCGAGTTGTCTAATGCTGGGGAGACTTGCGTTTTTGATAGATGCACGGACGCTCTTGCTCTACTTGAAGAGGCCGGATGTGGGCGGCGGGCTTTTAATTGCGCTCACTAACGGATGAATGGAATTGTGCTTGTGATGAACTTTCAAACTTTGGATGTTGAGAAAACGTGAATCAATAGTTTTTCGAGTGCTGTCAGTTCAGATTGTAAATCTTGATTTCAGCGTCGCTTATTTTGAGAAGTCAATATGAAATGGCATTCTGACTGGTCCAAACATCCCGAGTTCCCAATGCAGTACCGAGACCACTTTGAAAAATCTTCATTTGACTCAACCCTGGCAGTGTACTGTGAATTAAGTAGAGCGTCTTTATATGTATGCGTATACAAGTATTTCCTCCTTTCTAAGTGTAGTAAGTGTCTTGCAGAAGCAATGTCCAACATCCATTCGGAAGGAGATCAGAGATGGATAGCTGTGGAGCATAGCTGGCTTTCAGAGCTCCCAGTGTAGATCAGTAAGCACAACACCATGATTAGTTCCAATAACACCTGCAATGCGATTAACAAAGAGATGAAAAATGTACCGAGCATTTTTTTAGAGATCGCTTTTGGGTCTGAATAGCAACAGATTGAATCAATATATGGCGTTGGATGATTTTCTCTCAATGGGATCGATCAGCCATAGTTATTCATCATCACGGCAGAAATTCCATTCCGTCTTGAATATGTCATCTATGCACCAGAAACAACTGCGACTCAAGATAAAGCAGAAAAGCCGACGCCCTCATTTGTGATGACCCATGAACCGAAATCTGGCAGGAACTTTTTTTTCCACGACGTATTCGTTCTTTTTCTGGCCTCTAGTATTGAACCCGGTATCCTACATCTCGATCATAGATGGTGCTATGTGCGTACGACTTTGGTGGTCTTTCAGCTCTTGGTAGTGGAGGAAGTCGATGTGCGCCGGCGTACGAATTCTGGTAGGATACAGGGCCCGAGAGGCTACCTAGAGATGGTTGATCGTGTAAGGGCTTCTAACAATTCCGGGCGAGCCTTGAGCTGTTCCGAAGCCTCGGCAAAATTGGCCCATTGTCGATTCCTCTTGTGCTTCTCCGGCCAATCTGCCTCCTCACTTGTGACGGTCACCTCGTAGAACTGGTAGAGCGCCTTCGGGGTCTCTTTAGACATCTGCTTTGGAGGCCGAGTCTCCTTGATCGTACCAAGATCGTAGTCGACTGTACAGACAATTCCAGCCTCTTCCCACGCCTCGCGCTGCGCGGCTTCGGTACACGATTCATCAGACTCCCAGCCGCCCTTTGGCAGAACCCAGCCCGCGCGTCGAGTTGATTGGATCAGAAGGACGTGTGTTTTCGCGGAATTCAGAGGAACCACGCCTGCCACGAGACGTTCTCCAGTCTCTGCGTAGCCTGTGTAAAAGATGGTGATAAGCAAAGGCTTGCTCGCGTGTTCCAGAGCTAGAATGGGGTACTGAACAAAAAAAAGTCTGCCCCACGTGCAAGCAACTTTTTCCTCGTGCGCGATGAAATTGGAGGGGTCAAGTAAATAGTGACTTACGCTGCTTATTCCTCCCTACCCGTGACTCCATGGAACGACTTGCGGCCATGATGAAGGCCCTACCTTCACCTGTGTTGCGTGCGGATGCACAAGAAGGAGGAGAACGGAATGGAGAGAAAAGCGGATGTTGCAAAGGTCGGCTGTGGGAGGTGGGTTTAGAGCTAGGGAAGCGTCATTCTCTTGGTAAGTATGGTGAGTTAGGATTTGGTGAGACTCCGGAATTGGTCGCAAGAGTGTACAATGTGTGTAGAATGCAACTTTGTGTGAGGTTGTAGAAAGAAAGAAAGAAATCAAGTAAGAAGTTGGAACGGAAGAGGCAGTTGGTGGTGGGGGAAGTGAGTGAGTGAGGTGAGGTGAGGTGAGGTGAAGTGAGGTGAGGGGAGTGGAGTGGTAGCGTGCGTGCGTGCGTGCGTGCGTGCGTACGTGAGTGATATCGGAAATATCAAACGATCGGAAAGTAGGACATCGGGGTAATAGCTGTTACCTTAGGTAGGGTACCTACCTAGTTACCTAAATAATATGTAGTTCTGTTGTAGCGGCCACCCCAGACAGCTGTAACTATAATTAGGCTAGGTATGATTACAGCCAACGAAGCACTATAGGTAGGTATCTAAATCACCTACTGGTCTCATTTCAGGATTATATTTATATTTCTATTTCTATTTCTATCTCTATTCATTTCATTTCGTTTCATTTCACTTCATTTCGGAGTATTTCCCCACTTCCCTGGCTCTCGTGTGCTGCTTTGCCTTGCCTTGCCCTGCCTTGCCCTGCTTGTGCCTGTGCCTGTGCCACATAACAGTCCAGCCCAGTCCAGTCCAGTCCAGTCCAGTCTTGTCCGGCTGTTGAAGGGGGATTGAGCCACAGGGGGCCGCCAATGAATATAGTACTATAGTAGGTACTAGTTTTGTAACTAAAACTAACAGGAACCTTGCATATCCGGGGCGTCGGTCTAATCTTATACAGGAAAGCTGGAGAGACTCATAGGTAGCAAGCATATCGTATCATATCGAATGCTCTGATTCGTTACCTACCCGTTACCTGCCTGGTAGGTAACCTCTGTCACAGTTAGTGATTCCTTGGGAGTTGCAACTGTCAAAGGTCGTTCAACTTGAAGCCTCAGTACAGCATACAAGTACAAATCTAAGTACAAGAACTTTCAAGGTTTGATAGGAACCTGTTTATTATGTTTACACCTCCTACCTAGGAATCACAGCATCCTTCTCTGCCCGGAAAATGCTTGTTGTGAAGAGTTCCGCGTTCGAGACGAGAATTGGAAGCTGCCCTTGCGACTTACAGACCACATCACGGGAGCGGCGCCTTCGTTCCCATGCGTTGAACGATGTGGTGGGTGGGGGTTTGGTCATGCTTAGAGGACAAACTTGCAATTGTTCTTGTATCTACTGGCATTCGATGTTGCCATGTGAAGTTGATGCCTGCGTAGCTATACTAGCTACCGACTCAACTTGGATCCTTGGCGGTACAGTAGACCACAGTATCAGTATTTCCATTAGGCTCCAAGAACAAAAAGGTTGGAGTTTTGCGTACCAGATTTGAGTTTCGGGCAGACACCCGCTTCGCCGAAAGCACATTCTGGTCTCTACGGGATTACCGGTATACATTCTGTTTATTGCAGTCTGATCACCGTCCTTTCCTCCCCTGATTCCCTCCCTGCCAGCGCCCCTTACAGTACAAGCTATAGGTACCACGAACAAAGTACCTTTTTGTTCCATCCAGGCTGAGTAGCGACATCGACATGGACATCCCACGCCTATGTCCTAGGACCCCGCTATTACCTACCATGATAGCTTTGCATTACATTGCATCGTGTGTGCGGTGCGGTGCGGTGCAGTGCAGTGCAGTGAGGAACCCGGAGTGGTGCAGCGAGGTTGAGTTGAGGCGAACCACGCCCACCTGCCTGCAGTAGGTAGGTAGATTCCCGTCTGTCTCTGTCCCATCTGAGCGGTTGCAGTCGGAGAGCGACCTATTCATACAAACAGAGCTGCACACAGGTTTGGCAATCCCCATCGACTCCATCGACCTCGCCAAACAAAACAACATGCGCAAAGCAAAGCAGAGCAAAGCAGAATATTAGCTGGCGATATCTGTTCTGTATTCTAGTACGAGTACGCTGCTTCCTTGGCTTGGCCTGAGCTCACCGTCTTGGCCAGCCCCAGCCGGGACTTCAGCTCACCGCAAAGAGTCTGCCAGCGTATTGCTTGCTTGCTTGCTTGCATCTCCTCCGTTAGGCTTTGCCTCATCTTCCCTTGTGTCGTCTGGTGCTTGCCTACTCGCGGGCTGTCCAAGTTACCTCACTCTCTTCCATCTACTATACCTGAGTGCGACGTACTTTACGCTTCAACACCATACACCATACACCATACACCAGCCGCCCTAGCCGCAGTCTCAAGTGACTCCCGCGAGCTCACGATAGAGACCGTCCCACAAACACACACGGGACTCTCGATCAAAGGTCAGATCCTGACTCAGGGGTCTGATGCATATCCCTGGATTTGAGTCGGAGTTGGAATTCTCCAGTCTGAATTGAGTCTCCATCGCAGCTGGAGTCTCTGGCAGCCTGGCCGGCCGCATTCATTCTTCAGTACCTCCCGTCCGTAGCACCTCAATTCCAGAGACAGCTATCTACCTCTCTCAAGTACCTGTCCTCACATTCGTCGTTGTCCGATCCACCGAGAAACAGTGCATGCTGCAGTGTGCACCTCCTGCATCGGTACCCGCCTGCGCTCCTGCACTTTTGCGCTGTACCATACCGACCTCACAATGCAGACCGAAGCCCCTACTGCATATTCCTTGTTGACCCCTATTGGTAAGACAAACCCCCATCTTTGCCTCCCTGATCGCTTCTCCAATTATTCAACCTCGTGGCCGATCGTTTCGATGTCGTCGATTTAAACGTCTTCTGGAAGCCTTTTTACCCTGGTCCATAAGCTGGGGGGCATCCCACTCTCATGTACGACACCACAACTCCATATTCGCGCATGATCAGGTGCTGCCGAGCTATCATTTTGTGCCTGTGTGCCATGGATGATTGGGGCTTGCGCTGGTCGTGCTCCCGAGAACTTCAAATGCCAAGATTGCATAATCCTCTTGATCTAACTACGCCGAATTGATCAATGTGGCTTTGGGGTTACCTCGCGATTTCAGCGATTTCGTTAGTGATGATGAAATCAGTTGCCAAGTGGCCTTCACTCTACTACTCATGTGATACGCATGCGGCAAGAAGTCTCAAAGCATGGATTGGATTCCACAACAGACATTTTCGATTGCAATAGCTGACTGATATACAGGTTACAGCAATGGAAGCTGTGGATACTGCGGCAAGAAACCAGGAAGTCAGTCTCAAGAACCGAAGCGTAACTTTTCCTTTCAGTTTGTTGACAATTCAAACAATAAACAATATACACTTCCCGCCTCCCCTGTTTCCCCTCCCTCAATTCGCTCGGTTTTGGCAGGACTATACACATTCCAATTCTGCATACCGGAAGTCATATTTACTTTTCTTTTTCTTTCTAGGTTTTTCCTACTATGTGACGGCGACTGAATTGACCCCAAATTTCTACCAATCTCTTCTCGATCGCGGCTGGAGAAGATCCGGGAACTTATTATACAAGCCTGATCTACGTTCTTGTTGCCCACATTACACAATCAGACTAGACTCTGACCAATTCCACGCCTCCAAAGACCAGAGACAGGTTCAGAACCGGTTCACGAAAAACATCCTTGGAGACACTTACATCAAGGAGGCGGCAAGGCTCTACCCAAGGTCACGCGAGCAAGCCAAAAAGCGTAATACAGACTTCGACATCGTGGAGCGTGTGCACGAGTGCGAAAAGGGGCAATTGAAAACACCGCCTGTGCCTGCCCATGATTACAATGTTACGCTTGAGTCCAATGAATTCACGGAGGAGAAGTACCTTCTGTTCGAGAACTATCAACGGGTTGTACATCATGAGCCACCTCACAAAATCACCAAGCATGGCTTCAAGAGCTTCCTATGCGCGTCACCACTCCTAAGGAGCAAAGAAATGTTCGATGGGCTAGAACGCTTGCTAGGATCTTACCATCAGTGCTATCGTATCGATGGGAAGCTGGTTGCGGTTGGTGTTCTCGACCTTTTACCACAATGTGTCAGTGCCGTGTACTTCATGTATCATGAATCTGTGCATCAGCATGGTTTAGGCAAGCTCGGGGCATTGACCGAAATTGCTCTGGCTAAAGAGCAAGGGTATCGATGGTGGTATGCAGGTTTCTACATCCACAGTTGCGTCAAGATGCGGTACAAAGGAGATTTTTCACCACAGTACATCTTGGATCCAGAGTCATATACTTGGGATCCCCTCGATTCCGAAGTAAAGAGGAGATTGGATGAGAAGAAATACTTGAGCCTGTCTCGCGAACGTGCCGGTAAAGCTGAAGAAAGAACGGTCGAGACGGAAGAGCAATTTACTGCCATGGGCACCTCGAATTCCGTCTTTGAGAACTCCGACGGCGAAGCTTCACTTTTCGATCCAGATATCCCACTGTTTGCTCGTTCTATGCCTGGAATTCTCACTAAGGCTCAGCTTCAGGACGATGTTGACTTGGATACGATGGAATTACTAGTTCGAGGAACGCAAGCCGAAGCACATCAGCTTGTTAGTTGGTCTACGAGTGACATTAATGATTCGCACTCCGTAAAGTGTATCCTCGCGGAGCTTGCTGCAGCGGTCGGCCCGGAGCTCATAAAGGAGATGCGCGTTGAGTTTGGTTGAGGATAGTATATGGAGCTCGATGGATATGCCTGATGATATATAGAAGGTTTCTGTGGGCTGGGAAGGGGCATATCAGAGGACGAAGGCCACAAGAAACGGGTCCCACTCTATTGCTTGCTGGCGCATGGCCATTGCTATGGTATACGACTAATGGTACATGATGCCAGATTTTAAGGCCTCTTTTAAACAAAAGGCTTGGAATGTTGGAATGGATTAACAGAACAAGAAGAAATAAAACAATGGCATCACACAGCAGAAGCAGTCATAATCTTCCGTACTTCCGGTACTCTCTGCTCCAAAATACTCAGCACTTCTTCCCATACCCGCTTCTGCATTTTCTGCCCCTCAGGACCTAGCACATTCTTCTGCACCAACCTAGTCATAGTTAGCTTTGGCAACACAACGAAACACCCACTGGTGCTTAGCAGTTCGTCACTTACTTTAGATATTCCTCATTCGACTGAGAATTCGAGATGTATTTCCCATTTTCCTCTTTCGTTGTCATTGCAGGGACGACGAGTCTTACTGCACCGAATTCTGTGCTTTTTGCTGCAAGTGTCATGAATGTGTCGACTCCGATACTCATGAGGAAATTGGTCTTGTAATCACGACCCAAGTCGCTCTTGACCATTCCTGGACACATTGGGTTGACGATTACTTGGACTCTGTTTGAATCAGTTTCTTTCCTTCTTGTCATGTGCTGGGTGGGCTACGTGCTTTCCGTCGGAACCTACTGCCAGCTTTGAGATTTCGTTGACGCAGTATTGGATCAGTAGTTTGCTGATTGCGTACATGTTTGGGCTTCCCGTTGGCCAATTCTCTTCTTTACTGTAGAAAGCGAATAGATCCTTCTGTGGCAACTTGTTTATATCAACACCTTTCTACTGTCAGCAGGTGTGCAGCTCTTTCGTAAATACAAAAGCTTTGAGTGATAGACAAAAAAGATCGTCCAAATGTCAACACCACAAGCGAGAACAACATACCTCTATGCACCCCACTTGTCACAACCCCCAGATGCCCCCTTCCCCTCCCAGCAACTTTCAACCACGGCAACAATAGAATCCCCAAAAGTGCAGTCCCCAAACAATTGACCGCCAAACTCTCCTCAAACCCCTCCTCGCTCACTCTAAATCCCCTAGCCACAATCCCTGCATTGAGCAACACATAATCCACACTCTCAACCTCCCTCTGCAGCTCATCTGCAAACCTCTTAATCCCCGCAAACGTACCCATATCCAGGATTCGCACCTCTAAAACTCCAGCTTCTGATTCCGGGAGTTGGATTTGGGATTCGATGGACGCTTTTGCGATGGAGCCTTTTGAGGTGGTGCGAGCGGTGATTATCACTTTTGAGGCGGAGAGGTTGAGGAAGTGCACTGCGGTTGCGAGACCGAGACCGGATGTTCCGCCTGTTATCAGGATTGTTTGGCCGGCGAATGTCCCTGGTGGTGGGAGAGGGGTTGGGAGGAATTTGTTGGCGTAGATTACTTGGGCGAGTTTGAGCATTGTGATGGGTTGGGGAGGGGGTGTGTTTTAATGCGATGAGTTTGTGTTACTACAATCTTATATGGGCGAAGCGTGAGGATCGGAGGATGTGATCATCTAGCATAAACCACGTACATGCGTAGGATTCATCAACTACTTCGTACCGTATGTTCTGAATCTAGTGGTATATTTAGTGCCAAGTTGCCTGCCTTTATGCTTCTGTATCGAAGCAGCTCGGAGGCATATGTGTTTTTGAAAGTGGGAAAATATTGTCCCGCCCCGACTGTGTCTTTGCGTTTGGATCTAAAGTAGTTTTGACAGGTAGAAATTTGAAAATTGTCCTGGATATGATGATTGTCTCATGACATTTTCAGAACTTTAGGAAGGTTTGTAAATGGCTCTACAGGTCTTTGGTTTAGACTTGGACAGGGAATACTTGCAAGGTAGTGTTTACCTTAGATCAGCCTTGCGTCTGGAGACATCGCAGCCTCGCACTAAAGTGCGGCCTTAGCCCGCCCTATGCCGCCAAATATTTTGAGCTTGATGAAGCTTTCCCATGATAACGCCCATTCGCATACAACTCTCTCATTCACCTCTCGAATTCTACTCGGTGGCAGATTGTGGTGCCCTAGGGAATAGAGTCAATAATGGCGCCATCATCGACCCAGCAAATCCTGCTCAGCCCAGCAGAGCTCTCTTATTTACATACCTCCCTCTCACTTGACCCACCAGTACGCCCCGACAGCCGCACGCCATCCCAATTCCGTCCCTTAATAGCAGAAAGTAACATCCTCCCCGGCACGAATGGCAGCGCGCGGATATGTTTCGCAGATGGGACAGAAGCAATTGTTGGCATTAAGGCTGAAGTCGAGAGGTCGCGACCGAGTTATGCGATTATTGGAGAGGTGGAAGCGGATACGGAGGAAGATGGAGGGAAGGGTAAGGGTTTGAATGAGTGGGTGGAAATTGCGGTCGATGTTCCGGGGTTTAGAGATGATGATTCCATGCCGATTTTCTTGGGGGCGTTGTTGTCGGAGGCGTTGCTGGCGGACGGGGAATTTGCTGCGCGGTTGTGGATTAATGAGAGGTTTCATTGGAAATTGTATCTGGACGTAAGTCACTTCCTTGAGTGGTTGTTTCTGTCTATGCCGTAGGATGTTTTACTGACCTTTCTTTTGCAGATCCTACAATTGTCTCAGCCGTTGTCATATCCACTTCCTCTGCTCTCGCTTACGACCCATCTGGCACTTTTATCAACAAGACTACCGAGACTGAAGTCTGAAGGTGACGAGGATCCTCTATTTGATGACGATTGGGATGCTTCGGTATACCTATATCCAAGGGATATACAAGCTTTACATGCGAGACCACCAGTCACATTGCTTGTCATGGCTGTGAAGGACAACATTATTTTCGATCCAAGTAAAGAGGAGCTTGCGGTTGCAGAAGTGGTTCTAGCCGTTGCTGTCGGCGAGAGGTCACAGGGACGAGGTGGAACTGGAATGGATGTGGATGGGAAGACGAGAGATTTGAGATTATTGTCTGTTAGGACGATTGATCCACCGTCGAGGCTTACAGCTCCTGGTGTACCCAATACGTTGAACACAGCTACGGGAGGAACCGCGCCAACGACAGAGCAAGCTGCAAGTCAGAGAGAAACTGTGGAGGATGAAGGGGTTTGGCAGCCACCTAGAGGAGGGGCGAAGAGGAAATTGATAGTTGCTATGATTCAGAAAGTGCTAGAGCATGGAGGGGTGGCAGAAGAGGTTTTAGACGGTCTAGATGCCGTTGAGTTGGGTTAGATGTACAGTATGTACAGTTTTCTACAAAGATACCCATTATCTACAGCGTCCCTCCGCATCTCTCTATGTTCGGCAGTTTACCAAATGCCGAACCATTTCTTCAACGGTCTTTTCTCTCTCACCACAGGCGCAGTCACAGACTCAGTCTGCACTTCCACCTCACCCTCCTTAACCACCTCAGCATCACCAACCGGAATACCCGGTCCCAGCAATTGCTCATCAGTCTTCGCCGTCCACCCTCCAAAGCCCTCATTCTTATCAAGACCATGCGCCTTCCGATACGCTGCCCTCTTTGCAACATCCTCGACCTTCTGTTTCCGTCTCTCCATAGTCTGCGCAGTCACGTAATCTGCATTCATCTTGACCACCTCGACAAAGGTGCGGAAGAAAGCTATCGGATGGAAGAGAAGGTCGGACCGCGCCGGTAACATTTCGGCGAAAGGGGAGTTGCGCTTGAAATTAGATACCCAGACTGTGGCTGCTAGGCCGAAGAGCGTGCCCTGAAGTCACTTAGATTGATCTCTTTAAATACAAGTATCTCCATTGGAATCAAGAGGCTGCTTACAAGAGTGATGTATAAATGGATTGAACGGTTATGCATGAACCAATGCAGGAAGGTCCCTTCCGGCGGCATCATGTTCGGGTACTTCTTCGTTCTTTGTCTAGCTGCTTCCTCTTCTGACAATTTCGGACCTGGGTACCGGGGAGCTTCTTTTCGTAAACGCGCTCCGTGGGAGGGAGGATTAAACTTCGCGGGCTTCTCGAGCACGAAGGGTTTGTTGGGCTGTTTGGTGGTGGGTTTAGGTGTCTTGGAGGGTATCTTGCTGGCTTTGGAGGCGTGCCGGATCGTGAGCGCCATGGAGGATGGGGTTAATAGGCGGGTTCGCCATATTGAACTACCTTGGGGAAGGAGAAATCGGGGAAATGAGGTTGGAGGAGGCATTTTACTCGGCGGTGGAGAGCTTGACGAGCCTCTTGATATTCCTATCAACAAGCTTCAGCATCTAAAGCTTTGAACGTGAAAATGGTGCACTACGTCGGCCCGCTATTACACCTCGGACAAAAGTGAGCCTAGGTAGGCATCCAGTCATGAAATGAACTTGTGACATTTGCTTCGGGCCCGGTTCGTTTTCGTCACCAAGCCAAGGAAAGGTAAGCGTGGCTCTCTAGACCCACCATCACCGATCATCCAATTACGGAGATTCTATTTGAAGGCGCTATGGCTGCAGTTTTTCGGGTGGATATGTGGCTAACGCGCTAAATCATGTCGTCTATGTAATGTAGATGAGCTACCGAAACTTTTCTTTCTCCCTCCCATCCGACTAATACATAAACCACCTCTCTCTCACTACTCCCTTACAAAACACACAGCTACATTCTTTCGAACCTCCGTACATCATCTTTTAATAATTCAACATGCCTTTCAAAGAAGGTATGTACCTCTCTGTTATTGTTCTATTACCTGGTTCTCCTGCATTGGCCGTGGAACAGGGTCACATCACTAGAAAAGCTGGAAGCCACTGAGTTGCCCATCCCGAATGAGACGTTTCGATGCTTTGGATGCTGGCAACAGACACCTTGAGCAACGATTCGGTGGCTTGCAAGTTTGTTCTCGGCCTCCAGGATGTCGTCGATGTTGGGGGCACTTCCGATTCTGCACGCCATCCGAGAGGTCCGATTTCGAATGTCTACGATACAATCAACAGTCACTCAAATCTTGTGATACTCGGCACAAGTGGCCTTTCCAATAACTGCGTACTCCTTGTCAAGCAACAAACTCCAATGCCCATTGTCGGCGGTTGCCGCCAGCTTGCGCCTGATGCTCCGTGCCTTGTTTTCTTCCAATCTGGACTTTCAAGAATCTTTGCTAACGGGTGTCTGCCTACAGGAGATGCTAATATCGGTGCCAACCTCTTCAAGACACGATGCGCTCAATGCCACACTCTCTGCGAGGGCGAGGCAAACAAGATCGGTCCCAACTTGCACGGTTTGTTCGGACGTAAGACTGGTTCCGTCGATGGCTTCTCATACACCGATGCCAACAAGGCGAAGGGAATCACATGGGAGAACGACACACTGGTATGTTTGCTCGTCTCGGTTCTCGAGACTTGGAACCTATTGGAACCCTTTACTAACAGGAGCGCAGTTTGAGTACCTCGAGAACCCAAAGAAGTACATTCCAGGAACGAAGATGGCATTTGGTGGATTGAAGAAGGATAAGGACAGGAACAACTTGATCAGGTATGTTTGCCACACTCCATATCCTCCTTTTACAACAAGCCATCCGGATGAGTTTTTCTAACACATTTACAGCTACCTCAGGGAGGCGACAAAGTAAACGCGGACCGGAATTGTATGATAGATTAGACGACGATTGTACTTTATGGTTAGATAGATGCATTGGTGGGATGGGTTACGCAACGTGGCGCTGTATGACCTAATATCAATTTCTCCTCTTTTACGATTGAATTTCATGGAACTGTTCCGTACGTTTGGGCAATGAGGTAATGCTGTTTCGAGAGTGTAACCAAAGTCTCCCACTAGTTAATGTTCCTATAGTCTGCTCTCCTGGTTTCTGTCGGTGTATCATTGACTGCATTACTCGTTAATATATGTAGTCCTGGATGGAGCTACTTTGCACTACTTGGTTCCAGTTTGCCACCGCTCGATGATTCATGTATGGCCGCTGGCGCGGTGTCCGTGTCGAGCTGCTTCCAAATCTTAAGGGGACGGGACAATATTCCGTTTCGGAATTGTCAAGATCCTTTTTTGAAATTATGGTCGAATTGTAATGTCCATACAATTCTTCGCACGCTAAGATCGTTGACAGTCTGCCAAGAGAACTTGTGTTTTTCGGTTTTGGAGTAAGCACCAATTCTCATTCAGAACAACCTTTCGCGACGTTTGAACTCATCTACCAAGGCGTATTTACAGAAAGCTTGGGATAACTCAGAGATTCTTCTCCCGATTTTTTGTGTTGATTGGTTTGTAAAGTTGCAAATCCTTCCACGAGACATACTTATTCGCTTTGTATCTCAGATATCATGTATTGAAATTATGTCAAAATAGAGAAATATGTGCTCCCTATCTAGGTGATGATCATGTGGGGGAAAAATAGACCAGAGCTCTGCAGTCTAAACATCAAAATGCGTGCGTGGTAGGTTCCTTCGCTTTCTCGAGACCTTTCCTGCCTTCGCGAGCAGCTAAGCGAGCTTCTTCGTCAAGTCGTGACTACAGAGATTATAGACTAATGTACAGAAACTTTTTACAGTATCAACTTCTTGGTCTCTGGATGGCGTAAATTCAAACCTGAATCGCGGTCAGATCGGCCAAAAAGGTGTTGTCATGCAAGCGGCAGCCACATTGAACAAAGCACTTGCATCATAAACTCAACGCGCCGTCCTCCTTCCTATTCCCCCTCCCGTAATCGTTCCTTCCTCAACCACCCCGCCCAGTACCAGCAACTTCCTCTCTCAGATTCTCCTTCCTCTTTTCCCTCCTCTTCTCCTCAACACACACTCTCCACAACCCCGAACCAGCCCTAACATCCCGTGGAATCCTAAAGCCTGAAAACTACGATTCCCTCCAAACTCTCCCTCCATCCCAACGACGTAGTCCACGTTTTCCCCCTTCTTCTCTACCTAGCAGGTAACTCGGGACCCAAGAACACGGACTATCGAGGCAACCCCCAACTACGCATCTGTCGCTCCCCAGGCTTTCTGAAATATGATCATACAATATGGGAGTCGCACCTTTCTATCTCTCGAAGATGACAATGAAGGATGCACAAAAGAGGCGGAGAAGAGCGCGTGCATACGTTGACTCGCAAGTGTCCAGCGGGGTGAGGCTGTGTTTGGGAGAGGTGTCTGACCCGTGAGGTTTCTCAACCCAGTAGGGTTTCTTTGCCGCTTCCCCTCGAAAGAGGGATTGGAGTGGCATGGAAGGTTGTGGCTTGTACCGTGGGTCGATAATTTTCACCGCTTCCCTGACTTTAAGGAGGGAATGGGGTGGCATGAGGTCGAGGACTTGCAAAATTGTTTGGGGATCTGGGGGTCTGGTGATAATTGAGATTGCGAGCTTGATGGCTTGTGGGGAAATGCTGGCTTTCACTTTGGGCACCTGGGGACTTTGCCGATCGCATTCTGTTGCTTCTCTTCGAGTTGCTTAGGATTGAGTGAAGCTTTTGAGGTATCGAACTTGCCGAACCGTCGGGGTATGTTCCCAGAAATATGATGTGACAAAACAGGGGAAGTGCTGCCAAAAATTCGCCAGTCTTGCGGAATACTGCTCTATACCTTCCCCAGTGGGTTCGGTTCATCAGTGCCGTCATATCAGGAGAAGTTCTGTTGAATTCTGGGGTTTGATTCTGCTTCCTTATCGTAATAGAACACCATTTGTCCCTTTCACGTTGCCCAGTTTCTAAACGGGAAAAGTACTGCCAAAGTTGTGCTAGTGCTCTACTTGCCTTTCAGTACGACTTATACTGCTTCTAGCTCGGCGATCCTATGGTATCAATGGAAGTGCTATGAAAGCTTCGTGAACTTGAATACTGCTTTCTCTGCTTTCTTTGGGTCCGAGTTGTCAACGTTTGAAATATGCCCAGTTCCAGTCAGGAGAAGTGCTGCCAAAGTCTCTGTCAGCAAAGCTGATTACTCCTGAAAGCCAGTCGAAGTGATATGGTGGATCCAATTTGATAGATCGTAAGGGAAGTGCTACCGAAATACGGTGATTTAATTCTGCATTTTTGTGATAGTCAATTCTGAAAGGCTCTTTGGTTATTCCTCAGACGTTCGGACTAGAGAAATGCTATCAAAATAACATCAGTGCTATGGCTTGCTGCCTTTAAATACGGCTGAAGCTTTTAATTGCCTAATGGAATGGGAGGTACTGCTTCACAGCTTCTAAATTTCATTCGGTAATTCCATCACCAACAAGACCTAACTGCTCCTTCTTACATGCACAGAGCAGAAGTGCTCCCAAAGTTTTGCTACCGTTCCTGACCAGTTTTGCAGACAATTTCATTGATCTTCCGTGACCGTCTTCAGAGTCTCGTAATCGAGGTTTTCAATGTATGTCTGGAAAAGTGCTGCCGGAACCTCCGAATTTCCACCTTTGCTTCCGTCAATGATTATGCTGACCTGCTTTCATTCTTTTCTTCTGATTTTCAATACGGGGAATTTAATGGACGAAATTTGGATTTCTTTGAGTACCTTTTTGAAATCATGCCCATAGGCATCACTTACTGTTCTTGGTTGGCTATAGGCAAATCTCTGCCAAAGATCCGGACAAGCTATGGTACTCGATGTGCCTGATTATTGGTTGTCTTGTCATCCAAAATTCGCCTGCATGTCGGATGTTGGGATTGAATAAAACGTTGGTTATTGTCATACTGAGAGAAAGAGTTCACTGATGCCTCCTCTAGTTTCGTACGGTGGCTTTCGTCGCATTTTTGAATATTTAAATATTCTCGCAAACCACATGGAGGTGCTGTCAAAGTTTCGCGAGCATCTCTTGGTTAGTTCCGAACGTGTTTCTCGCTATCGGCGGTTCATTATGTTCATGCCGCGGAAACTACTGTCAAATTCTGCAGAAATTGGCTTCGTCAAGTACAGACGTTATTGTAGAGCTATTTCCGTACTTCATTATCTCTATCAAGGATGAAGCAGACAATAGGTAATGCCATGAAGCCAAAGTATTGCTCTCATTTCGGATACGGGGATCGACTGCCGACGTGTCATTGTCAGGGCTACTTTCAACGTCCTCCGTGAGTTTATCAACCGCGAAAAAAGAATTTCCGCTCATTCAAACTGAGCGTCGTCAAGCACCAGCAATTGCCGCTCCAAACTCAGTAGACTGCAGCTGCTGATCGCCTGTACGATGTCTCTTTCATAGTGATACTGAATCGTCTAAACTTGTATAGAGCATGAGGGGTACCGTGGAGATTCCTCGAGCTTGATAGTCATTCCTCGAAGTCAAAACACACTTTCCAGAAACCACGGCTCAAAGAGAACAGCCTCGATATAACAAAAATTCACCTCAAGCTTCCAAGTTGACGTATATAGAATCGACCATCTGCTGTTTACATTTGAACGCCTTCTCAGGTCAGAAACTTATTCGAGATGGCTATACCTACTGTTGCTAGAGGGCTCATTTCAGACCACTGGAACAAAAGATTTGCCCTCCGTGGCTCTTGTGACTTTCGATGAACTGAATGAAGTCTTGATTGTATATTTCGTCGAAGAGGGAGAGAGCTGATGAAGCGATGTGAACAAGCTAGGGTGTTGCGAGCGTATCATAGGTAGGCTTTCACAGCATTGAAAGCAGTAAGGTTTCCAAATGATTGAGCTCTACAAATACGCAACAAATCCTCGGAGGCTAGAAGCTACTAGATACTGTCGGGTCACGATACTAGATCAAGGCAACACGTATTCAAAGCCTCCCGCTGATTTGCGATCATTGCATCTTTTGGTTATGGTTTCAAGCAAAGTGATACTCAGAATATGTGTAACTTGTGTGTGCATTCTATCAATATGTGTTCGCATTTTTAGGTCTCTCAGAATGAAAACATATCAAAAGACAAATAACAGGGAGGGGAAATTCATCAACGTCGTACAGATCGTGCAAAAGCAATGAGATGACAAAGGAAAGAGCAGCATGGGTATATCAGGCTACCTGACAAATGAAAATACAAAGAATCGGGAGCAAAAATTTCCAAACAACTTCCTCTTCCGAGTCCTCCCCATTACCAGTAGCAAAATGAAAATGTGACGTCTCCGACACGGCTCCTGTCTTGGCAGCACCATGCAGCTTCTTTCTTCCAGTTCTCCGGTGCAGAACATGAAATACCTCTCTCAATGGCATGAGAGTTATTTAGGCTGCTGGCGTGGCTTCGGCAGCAGCGGGAGCGGCTTCTTCGGAACCGGAGGATTCGTTGCTCTTCTTAGCCTTCTCTTCCCACTTCTTCTGCTTCTGTAGGCGGGTCGTCAGCAAGTATTCCTCAAAAAATCCTCGCTTACAGCAGACTCAAAACAAGACAAAGGACTCGAGCAAATTCGAGGAAAGCCCCAGCTCGAGTCCCAGCCGACCACCAGAAAGAGAGCAAACAGTAGGTAAAATCGAGGGCAAAATCTCATTGGAAGCCCCGAGACACTAAGAAAAAGAAAACTAACAGCCTCCGCATTCTCCTTTTTCTTCTGCTTGCTTTCCTCCCTCATCTTGACCTGCTTCTCCTTAAGGATAGCCGGTCCAGCGCGAACAGCACTGATGACACACTTAGTGCCTTCTTTGATGCTGGTGCCCGCAACTTTGAAGTGTTCCTTGGCGGCTGTCATATCCTTGCGCGCATATGTTGCTCGGCGTTTGGCTCGGTAGGCCTGCTCCGCCTCGGCGGCTCGTTGGTAGGATGTTTGGGCCTTCTGACGGTCGCTTCGGAGGTTGAGCTCTGTCCCGGAGGTTCCTGGTCTCCCGGAAGCGCTGGAGGGCGAGAGGAGAGGAGCGGGCGCTGCGAGCGGAGCGGTGGTGGTGTCAGCCCTAGATGTGGTTATTAGTTTTGCGTGTAATTGACAACATATCAAAAGACACATATGTGGGTGGGAGTGCTCTGAAGAAGAACCAAAGCAGGTTGGGTACTATGGAGAATGTTCAAGGTCCAGAGTGCACTTACATTGCTTCGGTGGGAGAGAAGTTGGAAAGAGAGGGTATTCTGGAGGTATGTGAATAGGGTTGCGTGGAGAGGTACGGAGCAAGAAGAAACCACGGGAATCTTGGAGATACTTATGGGCGACCTGGTCTAATTGCGAGCGAAGAGCCCGAGTCGAATCCTATGCGAAAAGCGACTCACGCATTCCCTTCGCGAAATTCCACCCCGCGACGGCATTGGCAACATAAAATTGTGTTTTCATGCTGCGTGTTCTGTGTGCCAACGAACACAAACATGACAAGGAATCGCAGTGTAAGACCCAGTGTTCGCCGCAACCTTCGATACTTGGGGCTGTTATGCATTGATGGGGGAAAATGTGTATCCCTGCTTGTACATTCTTACGCGGATGGCAGGAAAGGGGGGATGGGATTGGGGTGCAGGGAAGAGCGTAGAGCAACGTGATGAGAGTCATTTGGAATATACTTTCTGTTTCCGAATTGTTTGGGGGAAAGGGGACACACATTGAGGCCGCATTACCGAAGAATCGCAGGTCATGAGATTATCAAGGATGCTTGGCTCAATGGAAAATACGGAGACCGTGCCAGCGTCCGAGCTTCACACCTCTGACGAAGAACCGGTAGATATCATCATTTTTGACTTTTGGCGAAATTTGGAATAATGGAGAAGTAAGTACTCGAGACTTCGAGCTATGAACGGACTCTGAATGAAAGATGGGGTGAAACCTCAACGCGAGTCGAGAAACTTCACGACCAGTGAAAATTACGAAGGCAAAAAACCACACGACCGAGCATAGAAGAAATGTCACGAAAGCAGTGTAGTAAATAAACAGTAAGGAGAGTCATGAAAACCAGTCGCATGATATTTGATCATCCGGCCGCCAAATCGATATGTGGCTTTTTCGGCGCATCTTTAGACTTTTCAGCAGCCTGTCTCTTTGCATACAGCTGTTCGGCCTTTTCTATGGTCGTCGAGTTTGACTTTAACTTGTTGATCGTCTCGATATATTCGTCGTAAGGATCCGAGTCGAAGACAATTCCCCCCCCTGCAAACAGTCAGCACGCACTCTCAGGTTTCGTAATACAAAACATACCAGCTTGCAGATATGCAATCCCATCTTTGACCACCATTGTCCTCAATGCAATGCAAGTGTCCATTTCGCCTTCAACCTCGTCGCCTTTGGCGTCGACGCTAGCATAACCAAAATACCCGACGGCTCCAGCGTAGACTCCACGTTTCTCCTTCTCCAGCTCTGCAATAAGTTCCATTGCCTTAACTTTTGGAGCCCCAGAGACAGTTCCAGCTGGGAAAATAGATCTGAAAGCATCAAATCTTGTCATCCCTTCTCTCAAGACTCCCGAAACTTGCGAAACCAAATGTTGTACGTGACTAAATTTTTCTACGACCATCAATCGATCAACTTTGGTTGTCAGTGGATCACAGACCCGATTAATGTCGTTCCTTGCAAGGTCCACCAACATTACATGCTCAGCTCTGTCTTTCAGTGATTGTCGGAGCTCGTCAGCAAGTGCTTCATCCTCTTCAGGAGTTTCTCCTCGTTTGACAGTTCCCGCGATCGGATGAGTTATGATACGGCCAGCCTCCTTTTTGACTAGGAGTTCGGGCGAAGCGCCGACTATCTGAAATTCGGCACAATTGATGTAAAACAGATAAGGCGAAGGATTGACCGTCCGAAGATGGCGATATACGTTAAATGGATGCAAAGAAGTCGGTCGGGCAAATCTTTGAGACGGTACAGCTTGGATTATATCGCCAGCCACGATATGTTGCTTTAGATCCGTCACATGCTTCTCATAGCCAGCCTGTCCTACATTGGAAGTAGCTTGATGACCTAACTTGATTGGTGGTTGCTCTGGAAGAACCTTTTCATTTGAGTTCAATACTTCAAGAATTTCATTGATGGCATCTCCTGCTTGATCATAAGCTTCTTGAAGCTTTGACAGGTCGTCCGGGACCTTGAGGTAGGTTATGACTTTAATTTTTTCGTAGAAGCCGTCGAAGGATACAATCGTATCGAAAAGCATGAAGAGCGACTCTGGAACTTTCAAAACATCTTGCATGGGCCTGGCTGTCTTGGGTTCAAAGTACCGTACGCAGTCGTATCCAACATATCCAATGGCTCCACCAGTCAAAGGTGGTAGCTTTAATTTTGGGACATGTGCAACCCTACTTTGCGACAATTCCGCCTCGAGCAGTGGGAGAGGATCAACGGATTCACCATGGCCTTCTCCTGTCTTGATGACCTTTCTAGGCCCGGCACCTACAAAGCTGTACCTCCCAACTCTCTCCGTAGCCGCGCTCTCGAATAGAAAGGAGTAATCGGACTTCGAATGCGCAGATAGTTTAAGGTATGCTTCCGATGGCTTGATGAGGTCGGAAGGTATTTCTGCGAAGACTGGAACGAGATTGGGAGGGTTCGGGGCACCAGCAGCTTTCTCTAAGATCTCCCGAATAGTGTCCAGGGACGGCTGGAGGTCTTCCTATTCGCTTGTCAGCTTTCCATTGCAGAGTGGTGACAGAGTCATAGAGAAGCTACTTACTCCCGCGCCCATGGTGTCTATATTCCAAGACCAGTTCCAATTGTCAGGTAGTGAGAGGTCGACAATCTTCTTGAACTTCTACACGCAAAGAACGTGTAATCGAAAAAGGGAGGATACCTGTGAAAGCCGAGAATGGTCGATGGGTGTTTGTGTCACTTGCGATTCACTGAACAATTTCCGGGCGGCGGGAGGTGCGGCCGCAATATACGGAGTATATCGAGCTCCCCCGCCAACGCCAACGCCACGACCCGCCTGGCTTGAATATATCTCGCTTACGTGATCGACAACACTCTCCAGATTTGTGGTGATCGACTCCTTATAACTTAAGGATACAAGTGTAGATAGCTCGGATCGAAAGCCTTGAGAAGATCAGATTACTACCTCTAGATGATCCACCAGATTGTCAAAGTTGAATGCCGTCAATTCCTTCAACAAGATCTGATAAACATCACCTGCAACTCCGAACATCAAGATGTCTATTCGTCTGGGGATCTCACATTCTCCTGTCCTGCACCGCCAGTTAACATCTCCCAAAATTGAGCAGTACCCAGAGCCTCCAGTTGGGAATATAACGGAAGACAGCAAGGATGTTCTGATTGAAAGACTGAATGATCTGGTGCTGCGTTTGTCGAAGGTCAGCTCACTTGAAGATGGCGCCGTCTCAGCTATCCACAAAGAAGTGGAAACAATTGAACTTCTTGTCGATGGTGTTGAGAAATCGAACAGCCCGTCTCAATTATTACGGGCAGATTCTGGATATTCGGAAGCCGATGATTTCTGGGGGCCGTCGACCCCAACTCGGAACATCAAAATACGCCTCCCTGTGATGTCTACCTACAAGCTTCCATCGCCAAAAATTGCCTCCGAGTCAAAGCCTGACAAAGCAATCGAGGTCGCTCAAGCTGCTGAAGAATTGTCAGCTAAGTTGTCATGCACTCTGGCTCAGCTTATCAACAGAAAAGTGGAGTCTGATGTGAGTCTCTAGATTCATGCTTTTGTAGGTATGTTTGTATGACAGCCGATAACTGATATCTGGCACCAGCGTATCCATGACCTACTCGTTATGCGGAACGAAAAAGCGGCCGAACACATTCTCGTTCTCAAGGATCGTTTCGCGGAAATGTCAGTACATTTCAATCTTGAGTTATTTGGGATGGTTAACATTTCTCTAGGGAGGAGGACCAGCAATCGAGTCAATCTGAACTCAAATTTCTTCGGATCCAATTACAGGCTATACAAGTTCAATGCATGAATTGCATTCATCGCCACGAGGATGACCCAGAGCTTACAGATAGCATCAACAAATGGAAGATTGACTGGGAGGCCATCAACAAACGAGCAAAAGCTCCTCGACAGAAGGGCGCCGTCTGACAGCCATCGACGATGTAGCTTCGTGTTTCTCGCGCCATGGCAGATTCACGGAGAGACTGAATGGAGGCGATCTAATGCCAATCGTGAATCGTGAGACCATGATATGAGAAATCCAACAGCGTACAGATATTTTCCGAAGCTGTTCGAGCGCACTACAAGTACGATAAATCGTATGTGTGTGTCCATACATTACATACTATGTACTAATATCTGTGTTAGATACGATACATCGTAATTTGCTAAACGTCAAGATGACTTAAGGTCGCAAGCAACGAAATTAACCAAAAATTGTTCACTCAACTTGTGAACGTACAGAGGTCAGGATATTTTCAGCTCTAGAGACGAATTCTATTTGTCTTCTGAAGATCTTAGATGAGATCATACACCCTATTTAAGGGCGAATTTGGAACGCAGTAGTGTCCATGGCCGGTGAAACCTACGCAAATGTATCGGAGAAACAGCTTCTCCAGAAGTTTGCTCAGCCGTTTGCTCCTCTTCCAGCCTTGCGACCCTCAAGATGGTCTGGAATACCAGGATATCGTCGATAACCTATAGGAAGAGTCAATTAAAACATGGCGTGCATGCAGGAGCTACTGGGCAGCTTTAGTCTTCTCGTGCAGCTCGCTATTGCATGAGACCGTCTAGGATTATTACGCACGCCGAATGTGCGGGGCTCTGCATCAATGGAGTGAGAAAAGAATCATCATTTAAGTCTACTCAAGTCTTCCCCGGCTTCTAATACCAATTTGCCCTTTTTAGACTCAGGACAAGCAGCTTTGCTTACCAATTAGATAGCTTGCGGGATCTATTCGAAGGCTCGAGACAATACTGTGATCTCTGAAAAACTGCGAGGCCCATTTAACAGAAGGAGTTGATTCGCTTGAGATGCCATGTCTGCTTACTCTGAACAGTCCCAAAGTGATTCCAGTTACACTGGGAAAGATTGTTGAGATGACCTGATTGCGAAAACCGCTTGCGAAAGTGTTGTTGATAGGGGTGAGTTCTTCCCAGCAGGGTAAATCGAAGCATTGATTGCGAAAGAATATGCTTTGGAAGAATTGGCCATCGCCTAAGTCTTCTTCGGCGATGCCTTCAAAGAAAAGCTGCTCGGAAATATACTTGACTGGTGGAAACGAATTTTCGCATTTTTGATTGAACTCAACTTTATGGTGAGGAGCTGCTATGGCAATGGAGCTTTTCATGGCGTTCTTATTCGGGGATTCATCCTTACCGATAACGACGGAGAGACTCGAAAGCGTTCTGTTTACAAAGAAGAAGAATAAAACCTATCCGCCTATGGATTACGAAACTCGTGCAGGACTTCCATTGGGAATAGTTCGAGTACATCGCGCCGTTCTCGGTATGGACACTCTGAACATGCAGCTTCATGCCGGAACTATCTTCCCAATTACTTCCCAGGGCATCGACAAAAGTACAGGAGCATTTGGCAAGGTAATTCTTGTCAAAATCCATCCATCACACTACCAAGATCCATTAATGACGGTTGGTTCCATTGTCCTCGATAATGATAGCTCGATGCATTACATTAAGTAGTTTGACAGAAAAAGAACAGTAGCCGTTTAAAGGATCTGGAACGATTCGAAAGACCAGAGAAAACTTCGAAAGTGGAAAGCCAAATTGGAAGACGAGGTTGATGCTCATATTGACATGAATAAATGTAAAAATGGCCATCCGCACCAAACATGATCGAATTTATCGGGGCTATAACAAGGGGCCATGACCACTACCTTTTGCTTTGGTGGGTAGATGGCGTCAAACTGAGTGGATTCTGGCAGGCCAACACAAGGCCGCAGCTCAGCGTGTCACTCATACGAGACGTTGATGAGCAGCTCTATGGTCTCGCGGATGCCTTGAAATTTACAGAGGAGGATGGATACTGCCATGGAGACTTAAAGCCGGAGAACTTCTTCGTGTCCAATTTAGATCCGTACCACGTGGCTTTGGGTCTGATCTTGACTTGGGCATCCTCAAAATTGCTGACGTAGGTTTGTTCGTACTACCTTTCCCATTTCTTTCCCATCCTGGAGCAAAAGAGTTTTGTCTGTGTCGAGGGGTTTATTTAAACCAATCTTTACCAGTAGCCTTCAGTGTCATAACCTCAAAGCTGATTTACAACTCTGCTTGCAGGGCATAACATCACATCGTTCAAGCAGAGTTGAGATCCCCGACAAGTATCGCATACTCAATCTATCGCTTCGAGCCACTGGAGGTATTCATTGAACATTTAAAAAGCCTAGGTGGGAGATCCATGTGCCAGTATACGTAGTCTTTTGGCTGCTCCACCTTGAAAGTTTATCGAGCAGTATCGATTCCCCTACAGTTGAGTGTAGGATATTTGGAGCAAGTGCTAATGGCCCTTTAATCGCAGGGAATTTGTTATCTGGCTTCTTCATGGGACTGCCTCTTTGGACGACTTCACCAAAAAGTCTTCACGACCAAACCAGCTCCTTTTAGGAGATAGGAATGTTGGGCGGCGAAAGGAGTGCCGTTGTTTATCCGGCAGTTGTTGAGACGATTGGGCGTATTTCCAGGAACCAGGAATGCAGAACGAAAGGGGACGCTGCATTGAAAGACCTCCTCGATATCGTTCGGACAAAGCTACTGGTGGTGAAGCTAAAAGCAGGTTCTGGGTCTCGTGCTACTGCGATGGAGCTTTACGATGAACTAAAGGCTCTTGTAGAGAAAGAGGACAAAGATATGTGCTACTTGTTTTCAAGAGAAGGTGCAAGTTTATAACCAGCATCTTCCTCAGCTTCAATTGTTGGGATTACATTCATCGGTCCCTGGTCCGACTCTTGAAAAGCCTTTTTCCCATTCAAGTACTCTCCTGATATCTCCATGAGAAGTGCGTTAAGTCGCTGTATATCTGGATGCCAGTGATCAGGGGACCATAATTTGCTAGAATTGAAAGAAGATAAATACAGTGACTTCTTTTATCAAAGTCAACTGCAGGTTACTGAATCAACAAAAGGGTGATCAGCTATAAGAAGTATGTTAGGCTACTGATCCATTGTGATTGTCCGTTCAGGCACTGGTGAACTTCCAGGGTCATCTGGCTGCGCTTCTGGTATTACTACCAATCACGTCTGTCAAAAGCTTGTGAGCAATTTTATGCTGGGGAAGGTCACAATTTTCAATATATTCAAGAACCAACATATCTACTCTAACAGCATCGTCAGATCCTTTTCACAAAGCTAAACAACGCAACATGGCCAAAACATCATCTAAAAACTCGAAGCTCATCGACAATATCCTCCACAAGCATGAAAAGACCCAACAGTCGCGAGAGCGGTATACAAAGATGGCACGAGATTCCAAATGCAAGATCGCCAGCTCGAAAGGTATACAGATACCGAAGTGGGAAACATACTGGAAAGAGCTTGATGAGTGGAAGAAGCTCGCGGCTGATAGGGAGATCGAGAAGTAACTACATCCTCTGGGTCTTGCGCCGCCACCTTTGATATTGCCTCTCAGACCGAGTAGACCGGAGGATTTGGAGGATGTGTATGTGCTGCCTTCGGAAAATTAGACGAGTATTTTGCTTCGAAATGGGAAGGAAACTGGGTTTGAAGTGTACATGAAGAGTGTTTGATCGATAGTTAGGATGGTATAATAGCATGTGTCCAGCCGCTGCTGATGTATCCAAATCGAGCCTCCTCGCTAATGTTCGACCAACTACACAGCCCATCACAAAAATCCTCGATTCCTTCACCTTCACCTTGAGCTAAAGATCCGAATGTCATCTCAGCGACGACTTGTATCCAAATTAGAGCTTTCTATCATTTATCACCCACGTTTTCACGTCTCGGTGAGGCCTCTTCAAAATCGTAACTTGCTTATGGTTTCTAACAGACTACTTGCTTCTTGGTCGGATCTTCTTCCGCCTCATCGCAAGTAGTCTGTAGTTTTCCATTTTTAAGTCCTCTCTGTTTCATGAATGTCTAATCCTTTCGCTTACTTGAGTCTTTTTTATATTTTTATGAATTGTGTTTGCTTCCCGGTCAATTTTTGTGGGTTGAAAGTTCTGGAAAATTATAGGCCTCAAAACCTGAACTCAATGATTCTTCCATCTCGCGTTCATGTTGAATCTTGTCTTCCTCCATGCAGAAATCCTCTAACTTATTCAGAGGTAAGTAATAGCTTCTC
The DNA here is from genome assembly GCA_900074885.1 of Rhynchosporium graminicola. Classification (NCBI taxonomy): domain Eukaryota; kingdom Fungi; phylum Ascomycota; class Leotiomycetes; order Helotiales; family Ploettnerulaceae; genus Rhynchosporium; species Rhynchosporium graminicola. The sequence continues at coordinate 349,431 of FJUW01000038.1, forward strand.
TTCCCCGAGAAGGTCTTGATTTTAGTCCACGGCAGGTGCCGTGCCTAGCACCCCATGCTCTAGAAATCCGCAAGTCAGATCTATTTCCATGACATCGAGTAGAGCTATCTCTGACGATATATTAGTCCTCCTATCTCTTGCAGGTAGTATCATTGTTACTCTGAAAGCTTCAGTATCCATCTTGAGCTCTAGGCTCTGGAGATATGACAGTAGTAAGGGCATATCTTGCTTTTGGGCGCTTTCTAGCCTACTGCATAGTCATAATAATCAATACAGAGAGATCAGATAGTTCATACGGAGCTGTCCCCGCTACTACCCACTCAAAGCTCGTCTCTGGCAGGAGCACGTAATTACTGCCTCTTTTCAATCATTTCTTACATTGCTCAATAGGAACTCCACTCATCTGACACACGTTGTAACGCATCCGCATTCTAAATCTTTCCATGCAATGGCGCTTTTTGGATTTGACCAAGTCGGCGAATTTTCCCCAAATAGTAGTTAGAGTAAGGATCTCGCCTGTGCCCTGGAGGGTATTGTTACTTCAGATCGTCTCAGGCAAGAGAGAATTCTACTTTCCGGAGATCCGTTGTAATCAAGTAAAGATGAGTAGAGTATTGAAATCTCTGATGATTGAAATAATTTGGTGGTGTGGGAGGAGCTGAGAATTTTAGTGGCGCAGCGGAGATATTGCTTTCGGTCGGCAGCTGCTAGGTCAGATACCTCGCTGAGCGTGCGCTCCATCAGCTCATGTGCTCGTGGTGTGATGGAAAGGAATTATGGTTGGTGGCTTCTGGATCATTGTAAGGCAACTTCTCTACCTGTCCACCATATATACAATGGTGTATCAAATCAATGCTTGACATGCAAGCCTCCCTCCAACAACTTTTCTTCGGGTCTATTTTCCAAAAAACGGAAGCCTGTGTATTCCCACTGAATTTTGACTGTTCTCATATTAATTCAACCTATCCCGTAGCACAACTCACGGACTGGTCTCTTCACAACATACAAGACCCGGAACCTCATGACACTTTCGATTCTCCATCAACAAACGCACGGCCGCATGTCTGATAAGCGAATTCCGAAAGGATCAGGACCTGGCTCCCTGGGCATACAATCATTGACACAAGGGACACAAAGAATGGTTTTCTTCACAATTCTATCTCGAGATGGTGGAGATCAATGTCTTCACCGAAGCATTATGACAGATTCTCTGCAGTATTGAGCGACGTCAATAGTGTGCTGGATGGCAACTACGTACTATCCATACATGAGGCAAAACAATCGGATCCACTCATGTTCATCGTCAATTATCTATCTGATTTGAAATTAAATTATCAATCTGGCAGGCTGCCAGGAAGGTATATCTCCGGACAGCTACAGGGTATCCGGCTTCTTTCCTAAGCACCAGCAATATGACCAAAAGTCAAGATAGATATGCGCCGAGTATGGACAAATGAAAATCTGAAATGAGTGAACGTTAAATCGTACAAGATCAAAGCTGCTCACAGCCCACCCTCCATTAGAATTTCTCGCAAAGCATCGTGATCCACCACTTCGGGTGTGACTTTGCTGGGCGCCCTCTCGATCTTTCTCGCGAATCCTGGGATGGGTCCTTTTTGGTTGATGCCAGACGGACGGCCCATGAATGCCTTCAGTGGGTCGACAACAGGCGTGCTCACAGCTCTCTCCTGTGGAGGTACTGCCAGATATGACGATCTGAGATCGTTCGAGGACTTTTGAGGTGTCACCCCCCAACGACCAAATACCCAGCCGCCAAGTTTTGTCTTAATACCTTCGTTCGAATTCGATGAAGAGATGGACCGGGAGTCGCTGCTCTTTGAGCTCATACTTTGTAGGTATGTGGTGCTATCTCGTGTCTGGCGAGACATTGTTACTCGAGGCGTAACCATTGACGAACTCGTGATAGTGTCCATTGATACGACGGTGGTCGGCGTTCCAAGTCTGGTGCGTGGGCGGAGAAGCGCGCTGCCGCCTTGAATGGTGATCTGTGAAGGTCTAGATCTCAGGGTGTGGATGTCGATCCCCGAAACTGACAAGATAGACTCGTGAGAAGTCGAGTGTCGTAGCCGAGATTGCAAGGATGCCGTCCATCGTTCCTTTTCAGTATCGGTCGAGAAGTACTCGGTCTCGCGAGAGGTGTCTGATGGTGTGGCATCGATATCAAGTGACGGCGTTGGCTGATAATCTGGGAGTTGCTCAACATCGTCATCCTCCTCATGAATAACATGAGGTTGAAAGTTACTGGCGGGCAGGACGCTTCGGGTCGAAACTTCTGAACCTCGCTTGCGATGATGTAAGGGTTGGAATTGTGGTGATACGGGATCAACACTGGACGAAGGTGATGTTGGTCGAGATGAGTCGATATCCAGTCTTTCAAGCCTGTCAAAAAGGCCGCTATGGCGAAACATTGATTGAGGAGAACTCGGCACTGAGGAAGGTGCAAAATCGGACAATTGTCCGGATTGCATCGACCACCGATTGTTTGGCGTGGTTGGGGTTGGTATTGTGACAGAAGTCTGTGACAATATGGCGCTGGCAGAATCCTGAGTCCTCGGTGTTCGTGGTGATTGGATCCCCTTAGGAGGAGTAAAAAGATTCGTGTTGAGAGAAGCACGTTTCTTCTTAGGTCGGCGTACCTCCTCCTTCTTTGGCATATGATAATGGTGATGAATGTGAAGAGCTTGCGAGATGACTGTAGGTACATTCTCTTCCTTTGGAGCAAGCTCTGCTCTGAGAGTGGGTGGGCCAGATCCATTCTCGCCATCCTCATCCGTTACTGGCTGGTGCATCAAGAGCTGTTCCCGGAGCGTCTGGACTTCATCGTTCGAGTTCAGGAGCATTTCTCTCAACTCCACAATGCCCATCTGCAAATTGGCGTTATCCTGCAGAATATCCTTGACGAAGTGAGAGACAACGTTGCTTCCATTCTTCTTTCCAGTTGTAGCAGCTGCGGCCCCTTTCAGACGGCCGGCAGCAGTGTCCAGCTCCCTTTCTACAGCGCGCTGCCTTTCCATTCGACCCATGACCTCAACATGTTTCTCTTTCTCCTCTCTGACTTCCCGTTCAATCTTCTCCAGTTGCTCTTGAACATCTGCCAGCCTTCTTTGCGCCTTCTTCCATCTTTGAATCGCAGACCGTTCTTCCTCCTGGCTCGTAATCACCGTCCGCTGCAATAGGTCTTGTTCCTGTTCCAGTGCAGCCAGTTGCATTTCTAAATCATGAGTCCTGGATGCCAGTAGCTCCAATCGTCGCAACTCCTGACGTGCGGAATAAAGGGTTGCTTCGAGAGACTTGATATGAGTTTCCGACTCGTCGGCCGTTTCATTCAACCCTTCCAACTGGTCAAGTAACTCCCGATTCTCCTCGACCGACTTCGCATTCTCGTATTCCAATGCTCTCTTGTCGGCCTCCAGTTTCTCGATCTTTGTACTCATATCTAGTCGATCGCGTTCAGCATCTTGCATGTACTGTTCATGCCTAACAAGTAGAGCCTGGAAAGCGAATGTCAGCGATTTGCTCATTTCGACGCGATTTTAAAGGTGAGTGCTAATGAGGGAATCTCTGCAATGATGTCCCCCGTCATATTCCTTTTTCAATATGACCTAGGATGGTCCATGTTACGCATAATATCCCCGGAAAATAGGAGGGGAAAACGAGGAATGCATGCGTACCTGGCCTAAGGAAGCGGCCGTCCGAACTTCTTTTTCGAGATCGTCCAGGGCAACAGTATTAGATTTTAAATAGGCGCAATCGGTACGACCGCAGCAGCAGCGAAGGATGGGTATTGTAGAGCAGCATTTTGGAATTTCGCTGATGAGAGCCCCAAGTTCGTCCTCCTCGGGCTCCATGTCGCGTTAGACGTGTGATACAGTGTACTGGCTCGGAGATCTGGTGATGCGTTGCACTTGTTGCATAGTTGCGACGTCGAAGAGAAGGAAGGACAGACAGACAGGTTGCCGGTGCCTTTTGTCGAAGCTGTTAGAGGTCATGAAAGAATGAGGCTGCTACAGAGCTTGATCACTACCGATCGTGTTTGCAGTGAGTCGGCAAGCGGGAGGGAGGCTCGCGAGAGGGTCTGCTGAGATGAGTTGGTGGATACTCAAGTCTTGGTCCAGGGGTCGAAAAGTAGATGATTGGCCAGCCCGCCTTCAGGGATGCCACGCCACGTCAATCGGGGCTCATCCCAGCCATCTTTCCCAACCCCTGGTTGAACTTGAATGTCAACATCGCGAATCTCTCGCGTCAAAATAAATAAACTTTTGGATTTGAATGGCTGTGAGTGAACGATGCTATTCGGAGAGCTCAGGTGTAGTGTACAGCTCCAGGCCTCAGTGTTGGTGACCAAGTTTTACTGGGCACGATGTACCAGCTACCTTTTTCAGGTAGCTAGGTATGTACCTAGGTAGCTAGCAAGATTGCCGAGGTAAACAGATCGTCAAAACAACCGAAAAAACAAAGGTTCACGCTCCCGAAACAACCGCTTGGTCGATTTGTTTCGTTTGACAAACGATTCTATTCCCGACCTTGGAGTATCTCTTCATCTAGTCTGCTCTTTCCGATATGCGGTCTTGGTTATACAAGCGTCTCTGCTCAGAAAAAACGTACACCTTAAAGTTGCGAGGCCTTCGAACTTCGAAGCTGGCCTTGTAAAAGAGTACTCCGTATATCCTATATAGTTGCCTTTGTTACTAATACATGTGATTACATTCTTGTTGGCTTCAGAAAAAAGCCATTACTCCGCAGCCCAAATCTATACATCCCCATCCATAATTAACCTCTTCACCATGTGGCTTCCCAGGTCCTGAGCAGAAACCCAACAATAAACAAATACCCCAAGCAAGCTCTAACAATATCCCCCAGACGCCTCGAAATCATGTCGGTGATGCTTTCTCCCAGGCGACTTTCTCCCTGTGCATCGACCACATGACGAAGTAGTAAGAGGCCAATGCCCATATAGTTAAGTACGCGAAAAGCACACCCAGTGACAAACCGAACGCATAGTGAAAATGCAGTTTCCAGATGACAGCCGATAGACAGCCGAGATAAATGATCACGCCCGCAATCCACCAAAATGTGAGGATCAAAAACATTCGTCTGAAAGCTTTCGAAGCATCGTAGCGAGCGTTGTACCGCACGCGGAATTCGCGATCTTGCAGACCGTCTACCGCGATAAAGTCTTCGGCTGCGTAGTATATGAAAGGTCGCATTGCAGTACCTCTCGCGTGCGAGTTGATACCGATAGGTAGAGGAATGGGTAGAATTGACAAGATCATGACGCAGCCGAGGAAAGCCATCAGGAATCCAGGAGAATAGAGGTATAGCTCGGGGATTTCAAGCGTGCTACCGACTACGAATGGGATCAAGGCACATATCATCGACACGCCGTAAACCCAGGACGTTGCATCGAGTTCCCATTTCGAGCGCGAGAGAAGAGGTGCACATAAATCGCGATGTCTGAGGAGTCGTGCAACTCTTACGACTAGGATGTAGAGCTCACCGAATCCGAAGGAGATGACGGCGTATCCGAGGATTTCTTCATTGTATTCGATTTGAGGGATTGAGCAGGTTTGAAGTGGCTGATTCTGTTGACGGCATGCTTGCTTACGTTCTCGAACTCGAGTGTTATACTGTTAAAGGTTTAGCCATTCGTTGCTTTCAGAGTATGGGACGCCAGGGGCAGTAAGTTCTTACCCAAGCGTAGTAAATGATGATGGGAACTATTACGTCAAATAAAATGATTACCGCTGGTCCAATTGTGATTGAGAGATGATCCCTGAGAAGTTTTACATTAGCATTGCTTTTGTTAAGGATAAAAAAAAGGCGAGCCCGCTATTTGCCGACGCTTTTTGCAGCTTGAAAATGGAGAGACTCTTACGTTGCTTTTGGATTTTTCTGTGCAAGCTTCTCTAGTGGTGGCCTTGAAGGAGGTAATGGCGCTGCCTTCGGATCATCCCCTCCATCAACTGTAGATTCTATCCCATCAACAGTTGTGGCATCCTCGCCCATGATCTCAGAAGGGGCAGTCAAATCTCCGATACGATGATCAGTCTCGTTGGTAGGATGAATCTCGTTTTCTCTCTCTAATCTCGCCCTGGCTCTATCTTGCTCTGCGATTGCCGCTGCCAAAGCCTCTTTCTCCGGATCCTCGTTCACACTCTCCAGAACATTTTCTGGATTATCGGAAAGTGCCATGCTTTCTTGTTGTGTTCTAATTGCATCTTGATCTGCCTTTTCCGGATCCTCTGGTATTCTTCTGTTTTGTTGATCTGCTGCGATTATGTGACCTTCTGGCGTTGTGCCAATGTGCTGACTCCCAACCCCAACTCCATTTCCGATGGCTTCCGGAGCAGACATTTGAAAAGAAAGTGCTTGGGAAATTCACAAGAGGAGAAGAAAGTTTGAAGGAAATAATTTACTTGTACGCAAAAGTAAGCTACAGATCTTACATAGCTCATGGCTGAAACAGAAGAGAAATGCTTTGAGGAAAGTCAAGAAGTCTATCTTACTCGTGTAGCATCTATGGCCACTCGGTCTGTCTGAGGGTACCCCTTTCCGATCAACGAATGAGGAGTCGAATCCCAGAAGCTTCGGAAGGTTTAGCAGCACACTGGTGCCCAAGATAGCTGGGTTCTAGCTACCAAGCAGCAGCTCTGAGCTCTGAGCTCTGGGCAAGCGGAGGCCTCATGGCTTGTGTCGTTTTCTAAGCGGAGGTTCAGACATGGAAAAGCGTATTCTCTGACCATGATACGATCTTTTGGCATGTGCGTTTGTAAATTGAAACGCTTGAGCTTCAACATGGCGAAATTAGAGTTCTCGGTAGGTAATGAAACTGCCGAGACTGGGTTAGTGGTTGCGGAAGATCGCTGTAGGCCTTCTGGTCGGGGCTTCCAGTTTTCCAAATATGTTTGTTTACTCTGAAATTGACAGATCAGGACCAGCTTGGATGATAGACACACAACTACACTTGTATTTGCGTATAATACAAATCTCGTTTGTTCGTATCATCAGACTGAGATTGGTGACACATCCTCTCCGTACAATGCGTATTTGTAAGTTTCAAGGAACTTTGAGACAGTGGCACTATGCTTACCGAAACTAATGCTCAGCGATACAGTAGCTCAGGTACCGTTCAGCCTAGACAAATGAGTGGGGTTACCCCTTGAAATAGCATTTAATAGTCGGTAAATAAGTCCCGAAATTCCAAATTCTGGATTCAACACTGACTATAATTTACGTACATTATTTGTTCGGCGCCGAGCACTCGCATCGAGCATTGGGCACAGTTGATTACAATTCGTTTGCTGCCAGTAAGTATTGAACTCGTGGGCTGTCAACGGCTCAATCGTAACACCAGACTGCTTAATCCCGAACTCATGCCAGACAATTTATTGTCATTAATTACAGTTACAGTTACTACCTATCGAATGAGCTTTCATGGCCTACTCATCGTGCCCCTTTCTAATTTAGTAAAGAGTTCAGGCGAATAGCCGTCTAGTCTAGTATGCCGCATTGACGACGGAGGCGGGCAAATACCTACCTTAGTTGAGTTCGATGTCTTGAGATACAGTTTTCAACAAAACTGCTCGGATTGGATTGACCCCCGAACTTCTTGACTGTTTTGGGATATTCGCTCGAATACGAGTGGTACATCTACCAACAGGACAAGCACTATGGTGAAGATTTGACTGGTGAGCTCTCAAATTCTAGCAGCTACGGGTTGTGTGTAGCAAACGTGCGTGTCCTGAAATTTGCTCAAGACCTCAAGCATTAAAATGTTGACAGCAGTTGACTGGCAGCCGTCACCGAGCGAGCTTTTGCAGCGTTGTATATACCTTCGAGTGACGAACGATTCAATGACGAACGATTCAATGACGCAAGGTCCTCCACAAGTCAAGTGCCAAGAAGCCTGTCACAGCTCAAATTGGCAACAGCTCTGTTGGCCGATTTACAAAATCTGCTGTGGCTCTCTACGCTTGCAGAGCCGTTTCTTCTCTGCTTGCATAACTTCCACCCCTCCACGCCTGCTTATGATCTATCTCTTTCTTCTCCTCCTTTGCGTCGCCGACATTTCCCCATCCACCACCTCCAGGCGTGTTGATGATAATCCTTTCACCAGCTTTCATAGCAGCGGTATTCTTCCCTCCCAGATTGATCCGGCGCTCCTCGTACTCCTCTTTACCACCTCCTGAGCCATTGAACATCTTATTCGATCTTTCAGGATTGCTAGTCTCCACTTTCCGAACCCAAATATTAAGACCGCACGCTCCGTCTCCTCCTCCAGCTAATCCATAGGGATGGTAAACTCTCCTTTCGCTCAAAATAGAAACCTGGACTGGTATTCTGAACTCGATATCTCGAACAACTCCATCCCCCCCACGGTGTTTGCCAGCTCCGCCAGAACCAGGTCGTAGAGAGAACTCTCGCAGAAGTACAGGATATCGTCTTTCGAAAACCTCTGCATCTGTAATGCGTGTATTGGTCATATGTGTATGAACGCCTGAAGTGCCCTCCCAGTCCTTGCCGGCACCACTCCCTCCAGAAATTGTCTCATAATAGCCGAAACCTTTGACACTCTCTTGTCCTTCAATGTTACCTCCAAAGCCAAATGTTAAATTGTTGCAATCTCCTTGGGAAGCGGCACATGCTTGGAAAGCTTTGAGAATTACGTCTGTGACTCTTTGAGAAGTCAAGACATTGCCGCCGACAACAGCGGCTTTGTCTGAAGGCGAGAGGAATGATTTAGGTGGAATCTTAACGTTGATAGGCTTCAGACATCCTTGGTTAAGAGGAATGTCTTCAGATATTAGACAGCGGAGACAGTAGATAATCGCACTGTATGTCACGGCCTCTGGGGCGTTTGTATTTCCTGTAAACTGTCAGTACACCTGAATAAGTTGGAGGGGTCAGACACGCAACATACCATAAACCTCTGGTCCAGTACCAGCAAAATCGAATATAGCCTCCCCTTTCTCTGCATCGATTGTAATCTTGAGCCCTATAGGACTTCCATCATCCATCCAATCCATGGCCGTCAACTCTTGTCCTTCAAACCGTTTGCTAACATCCTTGAGAAGATTCCGTACGCTGAGTTCTGCGTTGTCTTGAATAGCGACCATATAGGAGTTGACAGTATCCTCTCCGTATTCCTCGATCAAAGTTGATATCAAGTTGATCCCCTTCATGTTAGAGGAGATCTGAGCCTTCAAGTCTGAAATATTATCAGACAAGCATCTCGTGCCACTGCAGCCCTCATATTTCGCTGGTTCCTTGAGCAGAAGCTCTATGATACGTTCCTCGTTAAATTTACCAGCACTGACAAGCTTTTCGGACTTGATAGCTGCACCCTCCTGATATAACTCTCGAGAGTGCGGTGGCATACTTCCAGGTAGAATGCCACCAATATCGGCGTGATGGGCACGAGAAGCGCAGTAGAATAGAATGTTCTTCCCTGCTTGATCAAAAGCTGGAGTGATGACTGTGATGTCGGGAAGATGAGTTCCACCAAATTCAGGATGATTAGAAACGAGTACATCCCCCTTTACTAGCCTTCCTTTCCATATCTCTGCTTGGCGTTTTACACAGGTTGACATACTTCCTAAATGGACCGGCAAATGCGGAGCGTTGGCAACCAAGCCCCCCGTGGAATCGAAGAGAGCGCATGAGTAGTCTAGACGTTCTTTGACGTTTGTGCTCACGCTTGTTTTCTGAAGTGCCCGTCCCATCTGCTCCGCAATTGCCATAAATCTGTGAGAGAAAATAGACAATAGTATCGGATCAGCATCTTGCCCAGACTTGAAATCTCTGAACACACATTAATTAACAGCTCAAGGATATTGGTTTAGAAAACTCACTCGTTGTTGTGAGACCCTATTTCGATATTGATGACGACGTGTGTCTCAATAATCAACGATGAAGCATTTGGAGGCACCACAATCGTCTGTGTACCATCACATAAAATGGCTGGACCTTTGATCCTATCACCTACATCTACATCCTCGAGCTTGTAGATTGGCGTATCGAACCTTCCGCCATCGAAATAAACTTTCGATCTGTTATACTCCTTGTCGCCGGATTTGACATCCCTTGGCAAGATTTCCTTCAATTGCTGATCGACCGTCTTGCCTAGATTCTCGAAGCTTTTCCCAATGGCTCGAACTCGCACATCATCAACTATGATATCCCGATCAAACGTGAATCCAAATTCTTGCTGATGCTGTTTGACGAATGCTTTACCAAATGCACATTCATCTCCCTCGAATTCCTTCCGATCGTCCTCGCTCGTTGGCTTGACGATCATTAATGCAGATTCGGTGCCTAGATAGCGCATATTGAGATATTCCTCGAAAACAATAGAGTTTTCTTTGAAGCCCTGCTCTTTCAAAGCTGCCATTGACTTTTCTTTCAATTCTGCAATTTTCCGAAGCAGTGTTTCCCTCGCATCACCCTTATCTGCCCAGATTTTCGACTCCGGCTCTTGTCGTTCTTCCACGACATCCGCAAGAGACTACAATTCAAGGTCAACATTTAGTACCGAACAGTAACATAGGTAGGCATCTGAATAAGTGAGGTCAACCGAGACATGGATTGCAAAAACAAACGAAAGCTTGAAACATACCATTCCATAAGCCGAAAGCACAGAAGAGTAACGATGTACCAATGTCTGTCGAATGCCAAGGCTTTCAGCAATAGCGACCGCGTGCTGCCCACCAGCACCGCCAAAAGTCGCCAATCGATGTTTTGAAGTATCGTGACCTTTCGCTTCAGTGAGCGATCGAATAGGCCTCGTCATGGCTTCATTGGCGACTGTCAAGAAACCAAAAGCTACCTCATCAGCACTCATATTTTTGCCTGTTTCCTTGTTGATCTGCTCCGCCAATTCTGTCAGGAGCTTCTTGCTTGCTTCTACATCGAGACCCTCGTCCTCATTTTTGCCAAATATCTTTGGGAAAAAGTCAGGCAGTAGTCTGCCCAGAAATAAATTTGCATCTGTCACCGTTGCTGGACCACCTTTACGGTAGCATCCAGGTCCTGGATGGGCACCAGCACTCTGATGAAAGTCAGCAAGTGGGAAGAGAACATAAAATCGCTACATACCTCTGGGCCCACGACGAAAAGACCGTTCCTGAAGAAAAGCCGAGAGCCACCTCCTGCAGCAACGGTATTGATATCTAGTTGAGGAGACTGAATTGTCACGCCTGCAGTAGTTGTTTCAAAAACATGCTCATATCGCCCAGATCCGAATCTCGACACATCAGTTGAAGTTCCGCCCATATCGAAGCCGATCACGGGTATTTTCGTCTCGCTGTCGTACGAAGTGAGTGCATAACCAACAACTCCCCCAGCTGGACCAGATAGAATAGCCTTCAGACCCGAAAACTTGTCAACATCAACCAAGCCTCCGTCCGATTGCATGAATTCACATCGGGCACCGCTTGAACCGCCCTCTGTCTTGACGCTCTCGGTCCCTAAGCCGCCCTCGAAACCTTTCTGAAAGCCGGCAATGTACTTCTTGATGATGGGCGTCAAATACGCATCTGCGCAAACGGATGTCGCTCGTGGGACTAGCTTGATCATTGGCATGAGTTCGTGGCTGAGAGAGACATGGCGGAAACCCATGTCTCGGGCAATCTTTCCAACCATAGCTTCCTATCATGCGAGTTAGCTTTCAGTGTTCGAAAAGATAGTCATGACTTTGAGGTCTACTCACATGGTCGCTGAAAGTATATCCATGCATAAAGCATCTGTGAGATATGGAGTCAGTTTTAGCAGCACGGACTCGGATGTTTTTATGAACGTGTGAAAAAAATGAATAACTTGTACATATAAGGAATTGGCAAGACAAAAATTATAAACGTACACTGCTATACTCTGAATTCCCTCCGCCATTATCTCTTGTAACTGTGCCCGGATCCTCGCTTCATTCGGTCGTTGCAGAATGCGAACTGCTTCGGATGACAATCCTTTAACCAGGTCTTTCTCCCCATTCGAGCCTGCCGACTTGACCTCAGTTAAATTACGCTCTGGATCTTCGGCATAATCCTCCAATGTAACTCTCTCATCAATCTCAATCACTCTTTCGTACAGAACATCCGGTTTGCGGATAGCCAAATCAAAGATTTTCGGCCTTGACTGGTTGCCAATCTCCAGGCAATCCTTGAATCCTTTAGTGACAACTAGGGCTATTCTCTCTCCCTTTCTCTCTAGTAAAGCGTTGGTGGCTACTGTCGTGCCCATTCGTATACTTTCAATTTTGGAAGTGTCTAGTGCCTCGCCTCGAGGTATCTCTTTGTCGAGAAACTTGGCCATGACTCGTCTGATGCCCTCGAGAGGAGCATCTTCGTAGTTTGAGGGGTCTTCTGATAGGAGCTTTATGACGATATCGTCTTCCATCTTCCCTGTCCCGGGATTTGCTACTACATCGGTGAAAGTCCCTCCGCGCTGCGACGTCTGTCAGTGAAGTCTAAAACAGTGACACTCGAAGGCTGCAAGTTTGGATTCGTGAATTCTCGGATAGCAAAATTAGAGTTCAGCAGGATAGGAACAAATCAGAACCAGAATCCAGCTCTGATGTAGTTTATGGACTTCTTTCAAGAAAATGAAAGCTCTCACATCTATCGCAATCAGTATACCCCGGCTACCTCCCTGTTCGTTTCGAGAGTCCATATTGAAACGGTAGAAATGTTAATGTGCCGAGTAGGATATCATGAGGCTAGGCAATTTTGTGGAACGAACTGCAGTCAAAAACACAATGTATGACAAAGACTCCATTGGTAATCGAGAACTACCTTTATCATGACGATGATGGGGCCTTGAGAGACGTGGCAGAATTTCTTGACCGCTCGATCAGATCGCTTCAAGTGGAATAGCCTTGGTGGGGGTGGAGCTCTATCAAGATATTGGTAATTCGGCTCCTAAAGGACAGAGAGAGGCGTGAGGTAATGTAAACTGAGAATTTCATCTATCTATCGTTCAAGGAAATTCACCGAGATTCACAAAGTCAGTAAAATCTATACGATATGATCGGTAAATTCTTGTCGATCCCGAACATGCCAGTTTTGTATGAATAAAAATTTACGGAAGTGAATTTACTACCAAGTTTTAGGCGCCGACATCTTTGACATCAATATAACAGCGAGCTATATCGAGCTTCATATTGATGAAAAGCATGACGAAGTAGTGACGAAATTCAAATACCCAGCACCTGCTACCTAGAAAGAGATTCTCGATATATCTGCATTGTTACTTGAATCCGTCAAATAGTTCTCTCCATGCGCAGGGAAACATTCGACCTTGATAGTTGCTTCTGGACTCTTTGTGTTAGGTTTGGAGGTAGGTGGCTGGGCTGGGACTGGTAGATCGTCCGATCTGGAAATATTGGAAAGCTTGAGGAGCATGGCTCGCAGGGTTGCTTAATCTCCAGCGAAGGAATTGAGAACTCGAAACTGGTCTTTTGGATAACAGATGCGGACATTATTATGAATGGCGAGGAGCTGGAACTGTCTAGAGAGCTGCTAGACCTTGAACTTGAAAGCGTGGGCAGGGCCGTATAACTTATAAGGCAGATATCTTAACTTAAAGCCAGGCGAACTGGGCATATCAACTCCGGCCAGCTCGATAGAAAAACCTGTTCCTCCACGATCCTGGCAAAATGGGTTCGACCTGTAGGCAGGGCACATAGGTGAGCTCTAAGTCGGGATCAAGAAAGACGATGTAGTCTGCAATCTTTCGAGACTTCACGCGCGGGTTCAAAATCTAGATAAGGTTAACAGCAATCACATGCAGTTCTTTCTCAGTGCTGTCTATCTTCGAATCTCTGGGGAAATGACTATGTCGTCAATTGCTCTCTGCATCACTATGACAATCAATTGAAGCTCTGAAATTCTTTTGTGACTTCGATGTTCTCCTATCGCAAGGAGTTCAGTCTGCCTGTATCAGCCACTCTTTTCTGTCATCGATAGATATCCTCGAAGTGGGTCCAATACTCGGTGACGTCAGGAAGCTGGTCAGGTACTTGACGCGATTACTCAACGTAAAAGGAATATCTCATTGGAATTCTCTCTTCGGACCTCCTTCCAAGGTACAGATATATAACATCATTCGTTTCTCTGCAGCGTTTAAACGGTATATACAACGCAGAGCTGAAAGCAAAATCGGGTATCGTCCCAGTACCGAAATCCCTTCCGTAATCCAGACGCCACCAAGAGTGCACCTTTTGTACAACCATATATCACTATGCATCGTCTTATTCCATGAACTCCGTACCTGTGATGCTATGCAAGGACCCAGAAAAAGCATCACAAACGCCAATCCTTCTTTAGGGCGGACTAATTCAAGAGCCGATCGCAAGGCAGGAGTCCAGCAAGCTGTCGAGCGACGCCTTATCTTCCATCTCACCACCTTCCCAGCCATAATCGTCGTCCTCCTCATTAAAGTGGCCATTTACACCATTAATACCATTTGACACATGCATCCCTCCCATCTCGATATCGCCGTGGAGTTCCTGATCAAATATCTTGGGATGTGTTTCCGGCCAGGAGTAGTCGTCCCAGACTTCGACTTCACCCTCACGATAGCCCATCATGATTTGCTGTACCACAACCGGCATTTGTCCTAGGCCACAATCGCTCAATTCCAAGGCTGTTCGGAAGTCGGCCATTCCAAGAGGTCCGCGCTCACTGGCAGCTTTGGCTTCTATGGGTAAGAGACCACTCTTGTCTCTTTGTACTTCCCCTCGTAAAGAGCTTTCTTCTTCTCTTTCCAGCTGGGCGCGATATTTATGAGTTTGGATCCAGCTTGAACCACCTCCATTCCCTGCACTGCCGCTAGCGCCAGGACCATTACTACGTGTTTTGCTGAAAACCGAAGAAAGTACCTCCTTTATAAAGGTCTCTGTCGCAACAGACATAAAGTGAGCAGCGTCTGTCGCATGCCCTGCTAAAAGACCAGTTTCATAGCAGATGGGCAACATGCGCGATTCAATAGTGGTCGAATCCGGGAATTCCCCTGTTTCAGAAGCCAGAGGCTGGGCATATCTTTTCCGAATTTCAAGATCCCAATCTATTGACATTAATATGAGGTATGGGTAGGCACCATAGTAACTTACTCGTTTTACTCAAACCCCCCGCACTCGCAGGAACTGGATCTAAATGCCGTACTGGTTTGAGTCTATGATGATCCCCAAATATAATGGCCATTTCTTGACGAGGATCAAACTCATATCATTGTAAGCGACATGTAATGAAAACCAAGGCAAAAGACAACTCACATCATTTTGACTAAGATCCTTCAATCTTCTCCTGTCTCGACTTGGCAATTGCATCACCTCTGTCTTCAGCCTCTGCTCTGCAGCATCTCCACTAACTTGCTTGCTTCCAGCTCCTGTCGTAGGCTTATCGTTTGCGCTGACCCAGCTGGCCACCCCAAGATCTGGCATTTCTCTCGTGACATTTGCATAGATAGCTGTAATCAGCTGGTTGTGTAGATGCTCTATTTCACCGGTGGGGGTTATGAGGAAATCGTCAATTCGTTCGGATAGTTCCTTTTGATTCAGCTGGCCTGTTAAGTTATATATTAGCAATTGAACATGATGGACATTTTGTAACATCCACTCGAATATATGAGTATATGAATATCAAAGTTATCAGATTGTACGAACCCATAACAAAAAGGCTGATAGACTCTTTATATGTTCCCCAGTGCTCGGATATCGCACTCTTAAGCGCGGTATAAAGAGGCTCCAGATCAATACGTGGAGGAACATGGTTGCTTTTCGAGACTTTGGCTACAACTGGCGCAGGTGCACCTATGGTTTTGGGAGGAAGGATTGGTGTCGTTGAAATGCGACTCGGTGCTATCAACGCGGATGGGTCTATGTCAGGCATCGTGAACTAGGCGCGCCTCATAGGGCCTTTGCACCGCGAGTAGGGTCAAGAACGAATGCGCATGGGACCTGCAGGGCCAGAAAACTCTAGCAATACAATATAGGGTTGAATACGGCTTTATGGCCGTTGTGGTGGATAGCTACAAGTCGTGGCTATTGCTGCTTTCGAGGCGCATTCGAGAGTTGACGTTGACTGTCTGGGGTAGGTTGAGGTTAGCTTGTCGGCGGCCGCTTTAACAAGTTACCTATCAAGAACTCCCCGGGCGCAGGCCCGGTCAGGACAAGGGGCAGTCGCGTACTTGCTATCGCAATCGCAAATAGCAACAGAGCGGACGTGACAAACAAATAGATATAAAAGCCCACCGAACCACGAATTTGAATCGCGCACACCATCAGCAATAATGAGATGTCGTCCCGCAATCAGCGCGTCAATAGTGGTATAAGTTCCCTAGTGCGACGACTTCTTGTCGAAATTCCTGGTGAAAACCCCGACTCGGCGCAAGAGAGGGAAAGTAATACGGTGGACTTTGTGACAGAGGTCCTTCAGAGGTACATGCATGAACTACGCTTCCAGAAACGAGGACTAACATGGGATTATAGCTCACGAGGTCCTGCGGTCATTGCAGATGTCAATCAGGCATCTGATCTCATTAAGAAACGATTAATACAGACCAACCCGAGTCCAGACAAAGCCCTTCGATTTACGAATCTCTACAGCAGACTACTCTCGATCCCAGTCA
This sequence comes from Rhynchosporium graminicola, assembly GCA_900074885.1. NCBI lineage: Eukaryota > Fungi > Ascomycota > Leotiomycetes > Helotiales > Ploettnerulaceae > Rhynchosporium > Rhynchosporium graminicola. The sequence continues at coordinate 366,072 of FJUW01000038.1, forward strand.
TTAATCAAAAGTGGGCAGTTTTATACTTCTTATACCAACTTAGCGACTACCAACTCAAGGCCTCACCGGTCCTTACGAGTCCTTTCAAAAGCCCTGTCAAGAATAAACGACGTTCCAGGAATTTTGAGAGCGAACAGAGGTCACCAGAACAAAGCCAAATACGAGAGGCCAGAAGCATCTCAGAAGCCTTTGCCCCGGAAGGGCTGAAGAAACTACCGCAAAGGGAGGAGGGTCAACGAGATAGGAAAGAGGAAGCGCAGGCTTTTACGAAATCTGCAGCTCTACAGCGAGAAGGAGTTGCCTTAAAGACAGCTCTACTTGCCGAAAACTATGTCGAAATCGATCCGCCGGAAACCGCATTACTGCGCGACCTACCTTTCACACTACAGGGTCTATCTTCGACAAATTTTCCGTTTTCCTCGAAATCAACAGTCACTCTACCAGCTTCCCTACCTGTTCCCACAGTTTCGATCCTCCACACTCTAGCAGAACCCTCGCTTTTATATCGAGGTCTATCCATTTTCACCCAGTCCCCTGAGGGTGGTCTTCTCGGCCAAAGTCTGAGAGCCGCAATTGGAGGGGAGCTTCGATTGTATCTTGGCCTGGTTGCTACATTAGAAGGTCAGATTCGGCGAGCATTGTCATCGCTGCACGAGAAGGAGCCAAGGGGCGGCATTGGAAAGGCTGGAGTTACACTGAAAAGATGCGTGGTATGGACTCGCGAAGCAACCATGGGACTGCGACTGATGAGCCTGATCAGCGAGGAGTCTAAAAGCAAGAAGGGTGGTCAGCTCATATCGTTGATACATGGATTTTCCTCGTCTCACGGAGATCCCATGGTAGGAGCGTTTGCAGAACGATTACTTACTCATGTCACGCGACCGTTCTACGATATGTTAAGGCATTGGATTTATGATGGAGAGCTTTCCGATCCTTACCAAGAGTTTTTTGTTTCGGAACAGGATCCAAACGCCGTCCAGGATACCCCAGCAAGAGGAAGTCGAGGCGGTGCTAGCAGCGTCTGGGAGGATAAATATAAGCTTAATGAGGATATGGTGCCTACTATCATCACTCAAGACTTTGCTCAGAAAGTATTTCTGATTGGCAAATCGCTGAATTTCATCCGCTACGGCTGCGGAGATTCTCAGTGGGTCGAGGAATATTCCAAGGACGCCTCGAAGGAATTACGATATGGTGATACTGCCACATTGGAAACCTGGATCGATGAAGCCTACAAGACGACTATGGCGCGTCTAATCCACCTAATGGCTGAGAAGTTTCGCCTTTTCGAGCACTTGAAGGCACTAAAAAATTACATTCTTCTAGGTCAGGGTGACTTTATCGCCCTTCTCATGGAGTCACTTTCATCTAATCTGGATCGACCTGCTGGGGTCCAATATCGTCACACATTGACTGCCCAGCTTGAACATGCGATCCGGGGCTCGAATGCTCAATACGAGTCTCCAGAAGTGCTCCGGAGATTGGATGCTCGCATGCTGCAGCTGTCTCATGGAGATATTGGGTGGGATTGTTTTACATTAGAGTACAAGATCGACGCTCCTGTCGATGTGGTCGTGACTGAGTGGGGCAACCGCCAGTATCTGAAGGTTTTCAACTTTCTGTGGAGAATCAAGCGTGTTGAGTTTGCTCTGGCATCGACTTGGCGAAAATGTATGACTGGCGCACGAGGTGTTCTTCAGGGCGAAGATCAGAACGTGGCAAAGGCTTGGAAACTCACAAGGGGTGTTCTTGCTGAGATGATACATTTCATCGGTCAACTGCAGTACTACATTCTGTTCGAGGTGATTGAAAGCTCGTGGGATGAACTACAAACTGCTATACATAAGGAAGGATGTACTCTGGACGACCTTATCAAGGCACATACGAAATACCTGAATGCTATTACTCATAAAGGTCTACTTGGTGCAAAGAAGAAGATCCACGGTGAAGTGGACGAGAACACGTTCATGGTTCAGCTAGGCGAAATCCTGCGCCTCATGCTCACCTACCGAGATGCTGTAGATGGCCTCTATAGCTGGGCGGTATCTGATTTTACAAGACGTCAAGGTGCTGATGTACGACAAGAAGCGATGAAGAGGGAAGATGATGATGGATTATCAATCGACACTCCTGCAATGACACGCCGTGGACCTCGACATCTCCCTGATTCAACACCAGCTCCGATTCAGGACGATCTTATAGCGGACGAGTTCCCGGTCTTGCAGGAGCGACTACATTCTTTAGGAGGACATTTCAAATCCAGGGTGTGTTTGCTCCTGGGCGACCTAGCATATCAGCCAGATGTGGACATGAGGTTCCTAGGTGTTGTCATGAATTTTAACGACTGTTACCAGCCTATAAGAAAGAAGACAAGCAGACCTGCTGGAAGAGAAACCGGAAGGACTACAGGGAAAGTCTGATTTGTGGAGTTCTAGTAAGGTCCGGCGTTAGTGGTCATGGCGTTGGCGACATGTGGAATACCGATTTGATAATGAACAAGTTTATAGTCATTCGCTTTCCATTTCAATTGACCATGCGTGGGCGCATCTTAGATCTTCGATGAAGTCTCCAATGCTTATCACTTCGAAATAAAGGTAAGGCCTCAAACTAAATGGAATACGACCTGAGAGGCAAACGCACTGTTCTGAATGGCGAATGAATGATCAGCTGGAGGACTACGATCATTTGCTCCGGATCAATTTGATCCGGACATTACACAATTACATTCATCGTGAACGAGGTAGCATGGACAGATGAAGAAAAGTTTCTGCAGGCTCCCCATATTTTAATGCTTTACAGCGTAACTGACGAGGGTTGAGATATCCTGATGACAAGCATCAATATCAGCTGTGGCTCCTGATCGTCTTCGTTTAGGAATGCGAATACTCACGCACGTCCAGCTCGACATTGCCTCATCCGAAGCGTAGTCGGTACTCAAAGGAGGTTCTCAATCCTCTTGTGCAAACGTCAGGTAACGCTCACGAACGGCATCGTAGAGAAGAACCGACTCGAGCTGTGGGAACGCGCTACTCTTGAACGTGGCTAGTTCGAGTGTCCAGCGGTAAAATGATTTAGGTGACTCCTCGGACACGAATTGGTTTCGACCTTGCGGCTCTACCTGACCAATTCGGTCGCTTGTTGACTAGAAATGCCAATCTGGTAGCTGGAACTAATCGTAATAATTCATACCTGCAGTTGGTCCTCCTACATCAAATGTAGTGACGCCTTGGAACTAAAATTGCGAGCGAACGAGAAAGTAGCTTATAAAGACCATCTCGACACAGTCCTGGGGGCAGAGGAGCGAGGACGCACGCCGCGGCTATGATGAGGATCTTCAACTTGGCGAATGAGTTCAGATCGAGGCTGCTTTCATGAGGCATTGCCAGTGTATGCACTGAGTACTAAGATCCAGCTCTGTCAATGTGTGGGCGATTTGCGCAAGACATGCACCAATCTGACTTGCTGAAAGACTATTAGGTTACTTTAAATGACCTCCTTCCCAAAAGCTTTCCGAGGAAAGAACTCTGCAAAATTACACTACAACAGAGCGTCTGAAGAGCACACGAACATGAGAGGATCTCTCCTAGTACTCGTTTCCCAACCTGTGAGCCACAAAAATTTCGGCAGCCGAAGCTTTATCTTCTCAATAGGCTGAGCCAAAGCTTCCGAAAGAATGCATGTACCATAGTAGTACCATCGCACGGTGCAGAAGGGGTCGTGAAGCGACCTTGTAGTTCAAGCGAACGTACTCCTAACCGTAGACAGGTCGCACACGTAAGCTTCGCTGGAGGAGTTCAGACTCTAGAAAGGGTTGGGGAGATAGAGATGTCAATGAATATAACATGAAGCGAGCTGGTATAATGTATGGCTTGAAGAGCAAGATGACACAGATTCTTTCTAGACGTTTTGCTCACGTACCAGACGACAACTTTCGGAATGTCTAGTGAAACTCGTGCAACAGCAAGTGCCGACACAAATCTCGTTGTTCTGGAAGGAGAACTTACGACAAAGCTGCCATTTGTATACGTTGCTCGCCGTTGTGTTAGTGTCAAGGATGTCGGCACCTGAAATTTGTTGGTGAACACACTTCCGTAAGTTTTTGTATTTACAAAACTGGCAAAGATTCGAGATCGGTAACAGTATGCCGATCATACTACATATCTATTACTCTACTTTCTAGAATTCAGTGAATACGGCTTAGGGACCTTTCTCAATTCTAATGATATTCTTGTGAGCTTATGAAAAGTGCATGCTGATCCAGTGGCTTCGACTAGGTGGTACCTTCTTAGACACTCTTTATACGGCAGCCGAGCTTCGCAAGCCTTGATAAGTGTATATAAAGCCCAACGCATGGCGATCGACACCGAAAAACTTATGAAATATTCCAATGAGTCAAAGCACGATCCGAATAGAAATTCTTCACCCTCGCGTAGACAAGCATATGCCTGTCCAAGGGGGATTTATGAACGCCATGGAAGGGCACTAGACTTCCGAGCATCGCCTAATTGACAATATTGGCTCTAGCCAGACACGGAAAACTAATTTTTTATATATAACTAAATAAGCCAATGGATTGCTGTCGAATCAAAAGCTACTATGGCCGAGTGGTCTAAGGCGCTGGTTTTAAGTCATCAAAAATCACCAGTTCAATTTGAGCGAGGGTTCGAACCCCTCTGGTAGCAAATCGATCATTTTGTCGCGCGTGTGTAAAAATTGTTCGATTTTCTTTTGCTCCTGATCGGCCAGCCTCTGCCGCTGGGGATCGGTCAATAAATGATTTGCAGATAGTGAAGCACTGGTTGGTTGCCATTTCATTTGTAGATTCTCGAATCGGCTTAGCAGGTGTTTCCTTAGAATTAGACATTACCTTCCGATGTATTCGTTTGGTTGTTTGAAGAAAGGTTATACCTCATACTCCAACCTAGGATTACTATCATTCGCAGGGTAACTGAGGCAGGTTTGATTGGGTCTCAAGTCATTCAAGATCTTTCAAGACGTACAAGGACCCCGGGCAACTTTGCTAACGTCTCAACGCATGTATGTTTGTTTACCTCAACTACCAAGATTAGCCGAGTTACTCGGGTACGTAATACAAACTAGCAGCCTTATATATTTTTTGTAATCGAAGATATGTAATTATCATCAAGCCGACATGGCACTCTCCGGTCTCTTGAAATGGCTGTCAGGGTCACGACCTACCTACCTGCCTACCTACCACCACTGTGGGTCTGTATTGCGATAGAGCCAATCGGGAAACCACAGCTGAAGGAGCGGAATAACAGCCGAACAGGTGGGTAACCGGACTTTCAGGTTGTTTAGAATAAGGTATCTTGCAAGAAAGAATCTTAGGTAGACAGCCTGATAAGTTTAGCGATCTATAGTAAGCGTAACGCTATGGCTGGCTCTAGACAGTGGTAACAGCGACTTTCAGAACATAATTGTTATTACTACTAAGGGTAAGGTTATCAAAGCCCCACCCTACCCCTCGATATTAATGAGCTTGCGGGGTGGAGGGGCACCGCCCAAAGGCGCTTTGTATCATCAACCCCCCAAGCCCTCTAAACTATATCTTTTCAAAAATGGCACCTTCACGTACCTCCCCAGAATCTCAATCATCCGCACAAGGCCTCACAAAAGATCAACTATCAACCTTCGTACGCGATGGCTACCTCATCATCCCCAACGCCCTCTCCCCCTCCAAAGTCAACGAACTCCTTACAGAAACCCACTCTCTCCTAGATAACTTCACTCTCTCCGACCATCCCTTAACAAAGTTCTCTACAGGCGAGAAAAGCGACCATGTAGGCGACGATTACTTCCTGTCCAGCGGCGACAAGATACGGTTCTTTTTCGAAGAAGGTCGGTTCGCTATCCAATCCTAACGAATCAAAGGATATCCCACTAATACTCTTGAACAGATGCCTTCGATGTTGCAGGAAACCTCACAAAACCCAAAGCCAAAGCTATAAATAAGATAGGACATTACCTGCACGCTCTGTCCCATCCATTCGCATCCCTCCTCTCGCCACCATCCAACCACTCCCCGTCTTTGATAGCGAGATCTCTCGGGTTCAGGGTGCCGCAATGTTTGCAGAGTATGATTATATGCAAGCAACCCGAGATAGGGGGAGCTGTTCCGCCACACCAGGATTCAACATTCTTATATACAAATCCTCCTAGTGCCGTGGGGTTCTGGTACGCTTTGGAAGATGCGACAGTGGAAAATGGATGTTTGAGTTTCTTGCCGGGAAGTCATAATAGTGCAGAGATTAAGCAGAGATTTGTGAGGAAAAAGGATGGATCTGGGACCGAGTTTATCGATAATGATGGACCGAGATTCCCAGCTGCTGACGGATTCGGAGGAGAAGTTAAGGATGGGGACTATGTGCTTGGTGAGGTTAAGGCTGGCTCTTTGGTGTTGATCCATGGAAATCTGTTGCACAAGAGCGAGAAGAACGTTAGTCAGAAGGGTAGGATCATATATACGTTCCATGTCATTGAGGGAGAAGGAGCAGTTTACGATGAACGGAATTGGTTGCAGCCTCCCAAGGAAGGGTTCACGAAATTATAATGCGAATACATCTTTGAAATTCAACGCTTTGTGAATATTGCTGCGGTGTTCAACCTCCTCTAGTCGTCGGAATCTTACAAACAACGAATGCTCATGCCACAATGCATAAGTATATTTTGACCTCTTAACCCAAAGTACCCAATCGAGCGCCTGTTTACCCCCTAGCATATGGATGGAAACCTCTGCTACCACCTCTACCACCACCCCGATAGTTCGCACCAGGCTTGCCTGCATTCTTTGGACCTGTGGGAGCATTGGCGGGAGCCGCACTAGGTCCAGCTTGAGGGGGTACCGAGCCTCTATTGCTCCCACCACGATTACCTTGGAATCCTCCACGAGCTCCACCTCCGCTGGGAACATTTGGCTGAGGAACATCATCGTACATTCCCTCCCAAGATGTAGGTCCACCACCCATTCCCTGGCCGTATCCTCCACCCTGATTGAACTGACCTTGTTCCCGTCCTCCATTACCACCGGATCGTCGAACTTGTTGCTGCTCATACTTTTGCTGCTCGAACATTTGCTGCTCATAGGCATTGTATCCAGGCGTACCGACTCGTCCACCTGCGTTGCCTCCTCCAGCAGCATTACCTGCACCCCCGCCCATACCAGCTCCTCCTCCCATTCCGGCACCGCCACCCATACCTTGCATTTGCATCTGTTGCATCTGTTGCATCTGCTGCATCTGTTGCATCATAGCTGGGTTCATGCCTTGCATACTGGCCATTCCAGCACTGGGGCTTTGGGGGCTTTGGCTGCGATTGCCCTGTTGCATCTGCTGCTGCATTTGTTGCATCTGTTGCATTTGCATCATCATAGCTGGGTTCATACCTCCAGCCATAGGCATACCTCGTCCACCTCCCATGGCCATCTGCTGTTGCATCATGGCGAAGTATTGTTGCATGCGTTGCCAGTATTGTGCCATGACCTGAGGAGTCATGCCACCTGGTGCCATTTGGTTACCTCCTCCTTGTTGCATCTGGTTGGAGTTTTGGTTCTCGTCGCTACCCCCTTTCCGGAACCGTCCTCCCCCACCACCTCCCCCACCACCTCTCTGGGCTCCTCGATCTTCTTCTTCTCTTATATTTCCGCGTGGTTGAGCTTTCTTGACCTCAATTGGCTTGCCAAGAATCTCAAGGGGTGAGCCTAAGCAGGCATCGACTGCAGCCTCGCTATCGAATGTAACGAATCCGAAGCCTCGTGGCCTACCGGTATCCTTGTCCATCATGAGGGTGGCGTCAACAACTCGACCGAATTGCATAAAGTACTCTTTGAAGTCTTGTTCAGTGGCCTCCTGGCTGACACCACCGACGAAGATCTTGCTGGTACGTTCCTGCTCGTCTCGGGGGATAGCCCTTTTGGGGTCGATCTTGAAATGGATGCATGAGCTTCTGTTTTTGGTAGGGGAACAATTTTTGGAAGGAAAGAGACGGAGGGAATTGGAGTGAGTTTGAGAATCAGGTCTTACAATCTTGCCATCAAGATAATGTTCCTTCACCATCACAATATTAACAGTACGGGCATCCTTGAAGGTCAAAAAGCCGAAACCTCTTGAGCGACCTGAAGCGCCATCTCTCATTACTGTGCATTCCAGAACCTCGCCGAATTGAGAGAAGTACTCCTTGAGAGATTCTGAAGTTGTTAGTCAGGATGGTCGCAACGAAGAATACTGCCGCGTTTGTACTAACCATCTGTTGTCTCCCAATTCAAACCACCAATAAACATTTTCCTGGAAAGACATGAGTTATTAGTAAACGAGCCAGCATGAAAACCAAAGAGATTGAGACGAGAGAAGAAAATCCCTGGTGGGCGGAGGTCAGGATGTAATTCGTCGTGTGAGTCCTTTGTTCTCGAAAATGAGTAATGCTTCGCTTCAGAAGATCGCTGGTTTTTGGAAAAACATCAAACTTTCAGGGCTTGCCGGACACGAAGCACCAGTGCGTGGGATTGTTGACAGTTGGCGATATGATGATGATGAAGGCGGTCGCCAGACAGTTGAAGGATAGATCATGCCGTAACCATTCAATTCAGCGACAAAGCTTGCCGATCTCACATCCCCTGAATGTCTTGCTATCCTCTGCCACAGCGAATCCGGAAAACGTGGTCAAGCATTGAAGAATGACACTGCAAGATATCCAAGAATGATCGTATCTTTTGCTATCGTGATGCTAGGTACTGGCGTCGAACGCTATGCGCTGCCTTCTGCTCTAGCCTATCTTTGGCCTCCTCTGATGCTCTATGAAGATTATCTCGACAATAGGCTATGTAGTAGGCTTGACTATGGCCGCTGTTGTATGATGTCGAACGTATGAGTCGATATCATTCTCTTGCTCCCTCTGCACGACGCCTTCAGTTTCCCTCTGAGCTGACCAAGTATTTATCCCCACTGGCTTTCAATAACAACTCAGTGCTTCATGGCATTCTCCATCCTAAATTTTCAACCAGCAGCCACAGCGATTGCAAGGACCAGGCAACCCAAGCATAATTTTTTCTCCTACGCTCCATCCCTGGTTATTCAACACCCTCCCAAGCCTCATGCCAAAGACCCAAGCTTCTACCATCCACCATGAATCTTTGCCATCCAACTTCAGTGTTCCATGCTTATCGATCCAAGCAAGTCCTATCCAGGGATTATGTGGAGATATAGAGTAGCAAATAGGTCCTAATATCATGATCTGACATAGAAGGGACAGCCGGCCTCCTTCATGAGAATGCCATGCGAACCTGCAAATCGAGTGAAGGAAAATAAAACAAAACCGCTTACCCGTCTTCCTTAATACCAGGGCCATGGGCCTCGTGAGTAGCTGGACCATCATAGTTATTCCCATGGCCATTGCTTTGACCCAGATTGAAATCAATCTCATCATCCATCTCCTGATCTCCACCGTTGTAATGCTCTTCAGCCCCTTCATCAATTTGTTCCACGTTAACATGCGACTCCTCAACTTTCACGTCTTCGTGAGCAGGCTCGGCTTTTCTCTCGACTTCGGGAGCCACGGCTGCAGGCGCTGTGACTTCATCGGCGTACCTAGAGAGTTATTTAGTCCATAGTCCAGTGGGAAGATCTCAGCGGACAGCCGTCTAAGAGCGTGGGCATCGTGAAGGGTTAGATTCGTGGTGATCATGTTTAGATGCTTGATGTACAAGCAAAGTTCGCGGGGAGCGGAGCTGTAGCACATCGGGTCATACATACAAATCGGCGAAGAGATCTTCCTCGAAATTGTCGGGCTCTGCCATTGTGCCGAAATGGTTCTTCAAGGTTCTACACTTATTAGTCGAGGGGGGTAGTTATCCACGGCTGAATGTGTGTGTTAGCGCCGTGGCTCGTAGTTGGCACTTCTGAGGGATGTTCGGCCTGAACGTGTTGCTATATTGGTAGTAGCCTGAAATACCTCCGTAGCGAGCAGAACAGAGAAGATAAAGAAGTCTGTGAAGTCGTGAAAAGGATCGATTGAAGGGAAGCTGAATTTGGTGGAAATGTGGTGGTGGAGGAAATGGGAAGGATGAGCTGATCTTGAGATCTCGACAGAAGAGTACCTAGTGGCGCTAGAACTAGCGCCTGATTGAGTGAGGCTCGGCTCCACCCTCATCCCGACTGGAGTGCAGTTGAAAGAGGCCCGGTTCCGAACCTAAAGCACAGGAATGAAGCATACAACCAAGGTCCTCGGAGCTTGCTACTATGTTCTCTTCTTCTTCTTCTTCTTCAAATGCCAGTAAGAAACCGCTGCAGCAGGTAAGTTCTGAAGCACCAGTTTAATCTAACGAATCACGCTGATTGTGTTCTGAAGGAGATGGTTCAAGTTGGTCAGTTCGAACCTCCCACCAGGAATGCTGGTGTAAATGTTCTACGAGTTTTCCCAACTGCGATTCGGAAATAGGCTAACGCGTGGAGGTTCTGACAGAAAGATCAGAGTATGTTATATATCCGATTTGGTGATTTACGATCAAGACTTCATGGGGGCGGGGTACATGGAGCTTGAGTATGGACAGCTCGCTGATTTTACTATCAGATCATCTTCTCCCTTCTGGCGATCTCGAACTGCGGAAGGGCGACGCGACACATCTCCGAAAAAACCGCCAGCACGAGATCCTAGTCTGGTGGTCGGAGCCTCATATTCGCATGCTGATATGTTGAGGCTTGACAACCTGTAAGGACTTAAACGCCAACCGGGAAACTACCTATTAACCTGACTACAGATCTTTGTCCTCGGCTTCTGCGCGCCCAAGAACCCCTCCATCAACTTCATCACATAAATCTAGAAGCGATACTCCTCCTCTACCTCGTGGATCCCTTGGTTTGGCATCCCCACCAAGGCGAAATTACACAGACTTCTTGTCGAATACGAACGATGACTGGGCTGCAGAGGAAGAAGGCGATGAATATGACGACTACGGATATGACAATGATGATGGCGACGATTTTGGACTACCTAGCATGTCCAGCATGAAACGAAAGAGTAAGAAAGTCCTGGAACAGACCAGTACGGGCAATGTGGGGAGTTTATCGCAATTTGGACGTGGTTTGCAAGGAAGCTATGGTGGAATTGGTTCTAGAAGGCTTTCGAACAGTGCCGATATAGCCATTGAGCGGCCGACCCCAAGCTATCCAGTTGCGAAGAAGACCGAGGGAAAGATACTGCGGCCACAGTATAAGGAAGTCCTGAGGGATCCAGCCAACTCCTTACACCTCATCAACCACTCGCCTCTACCAACAAATGCCACACCAAAAGAAGCAGATGTACATTCGGCCCGTATAACACGAATCAACAAGTTTAAAAAGATACTCCAAGCAACATCAATTAATTTGACGGACTTGAGAGCTGCTGCTTGGTCTGGTATTCCTGAAGAAGTACGAGCAATGACCTGGCAACTCTTACTCGGTTATCTCCCGACGAGTAGCGAACGTCGTGTGGGAACTCTGGAAAGAAAGAGGAAAGAGTACCTAGATGGAGTCAGGCAAGCATTTGAGAAAGGAGGGAATATTTCTGGTCACTCTGGAAAGATCAGGGGTCTAGACGAAACCATCTGGCATCAAATTAGTATTGACGTGCCCCGTACGAACCCTCATTTGGAACTATACAGTTACGAGGCTACACAGCGCTCTCTGGAGAGAATTCTCTACGTTTGGGCGATACGACATCCGGCGAGTGGTTATGTCCAGGGAATCAATGATCTTGTCACGCCATTCTGGCAGGTATTCCTCGCAAGTTATATCACAGACTCGGATGTTGAAAGTGGAATGGACCCTGGGCAACTTCCGAAGACCGTCCTAGACGCTGTAGAGGCTGACACATTTTGGTGTATTACCAAACTCTTAGACGGTATTCAGGATAATTATATTTTTGCGCAGCCTGGCATTCAGAGGCAGGTTGCGGCACTTCACGATTTAACTGCTAGAATAGATGAGCCACTTGCCAAGCATTTGGAGCAACAGAGTGTTGAGTTCATACAATTTAGTTTCAGGTGGATGAATTGTCTGCTTATGAGGGAGATTAGTGTGAAAAACACAATCCGAATGTGGGACACGTATATGGTGTGTTGCTTTCGTGCCCCTACTATTCAGAAACTAACGAGAAGGAAAGGCGGAAGAGCAAGGATTCTCCGAATTCCATCTTTATGTGTGCGTGGCTTTCCTGGTGAAATGGTCCGACAAGTTGAGGAAGATGGACTTCCAGGAAACGATGATGTTTCTACAGGCACTACCGACAAGAGACTGGACCGAGAAGGATATTGAGCTTCTGCTAAGTGAGGCATTCATCTGGCAGTCACTATTCAAGGGTTCCACGTCCCATTTAAAAGGCGGCTCGAGCACAACGCCGTCGAACGCCGCACCTCGAGGATGAGCAACAAAGATCAATCGTATCAGAAGAATACTTATATATCAAACCCTTCGCCCACATGAAGCCCATACGCCGTCCATCAACCGCCGTCAGGTCAGCTTCAAATAGACTCAGAGACCTGAGAGGCTTGCAGCCACAAGCAAAAGTCTTCCGTGCCTCGAGCACTGCCAGCGTCAGAATGGCCGATAAGGACGCCATCACTTGATCTTAAACGCAAGTTTAAAATAGGTGATAGATTCGAGGGATGTTTACCTGAAACTCAGGTCAGCTGCTACCACTCATATGGAGCTCACGAGAGCACAAAGGTAGATGAAGATGATGGATAGCATTAATCAAGCTCAATTATTGAAGCTACATCCGGATAAATATCATCAGATGAGTGAGTGGTGGTGCATAATTGAAATTTGAAAGCTTACAGATTGTGTACTAACTCATTTTATAAACAAATCTGATGTGATATGCAAAGAAAAGCCAACATGTGAAGTCGTAAGCTACCTCCGCTCTCCGATGTTAAACGCCAACCCATTTCCTATTGCGTCCATCCATGTCATAATCCTGCACCAGCCATCCATTACCCTAAGCACCAGCTTCACCTTCAGCAACCTCCTCAATCTTAGTTTTCTTGCTACCACTCTCATCACCACCATCGTCAGCCTTACGTTTTCCATTCGTAGCATTAGTCGTTGAAGGCCCGGGTGTCTCAGCTTCTGCAGGCTTATTCTTCTTGCGAACGAGGCCAGAGAGATCGTTTGCTGACTTCTTCGCCTCCTCAATCCTGGCGGCGGATTCGGCTGGAGATTCGCCTAGAGCAGCTCCGAGAACACCACCGGTATTGGCTACTCCAGCGAGACTGGCTGGTCCGTATAAAGCCGCTTTGACATCGACCGCTGGACCTTGCAATTCTACTAGCTAGATAATATTTAGATTTTGACCATGATCTCTCAATGGCATAGTATTGACTTACTCTGGCTTCCATGTCCTGAACAATTTCCTTAACCTCAGCAATCTGCAATCGAGTGATCTCATTGTCATCAGGAGAAGATGTCTCAGCAAGCTCAACTTCCTTACTTGCCAACTTGAGCTTGGTGCTCTTGATCGCCAGCCCTAATTCAGAAATAGCCTCATCTCTCATGGCTTGATCTAGATGCGACTCTGATTCGGTGGTTGGCTCCTCGCCTTCTTCGTCCTTGGTTCTTGTGATGGAGGCAAATTCCAAAGCAAGAGATAGCTTGTAGTGCGCTTCGGCGAGGATTTCTGACTCCTCGGAATACATGCTTTGCTTGTAGCCTAGGGCTGCTCTGAAATCGGTAACTGCGCCGGGAAATCTAAAATGAAGTTAGTGAAGCCCATGACTATCATTTGGCACAGCATACCTCTCATTCTCGAGCGAGATCTCGGCTAGGAGATCGTGGAGATCTGCCAATCTCTCGTTGATATGTTTTGTCACGGCAGAGTCACCAACAGCCTTTCCTTTGCTTTCACTCTCCTCTGGCTGCTCCAGCTTCTTCGTAAATAAAACTCGGGCCAAATCAAGAACTTCGAATGCTACTGCAAGATCGTCGTCGTCTTCTTCCTCGCCTTCACCTTCCTCGGCCTAGTTACTTATCAGCATGTGTAACAACTGAGAAGCACATTGGACCTACGTCTTCAGCATCGTCGTCTGAATCTTCAAAGTTCTCATCACCTGTGAATTGGAACAGAGGCTTTTTGGCATCCACAGCGCCCTCTGCGCTACCACTCTGGCTAGCGATAATAGTGACACCCTCCTCAGTGATCTTCTCATCCTCTGTCTTGTCCTCCTTCAGCGCATCGGCCTTGTTCGACTTTACAGCGGCACTCGGCTTCTTCTTCTCACCCCCAGCTTTACCACCTAGAACATCGCTTTTGCTTTGACCAACCTTAAAGAGCGCTCGGCCGTAAAGAAATAGGATATCCGCGTTTTCAGGAGACATCTCGCCATTGAGCTCAGCTTGTAGTTCTGCGGCGCGCGCGTATAGTTCTGCAGCCTCCTCGAAATTCTTGTGCGCATATTGCGATGTGGCCTTTGCGCAGAGATCTGCGAGCGATACTTTGACGTTATTGAAGACTTCCATTGCGGCGGATGATTCGTTCGAGAGGGTCACCGGTGGCTCAATTAGTTCGGCCATTGTTGACTTGAGAATAGTTTGCGATTTGTAAAAATGGATGAGTCTTGGCTGATTTATGAAGCGATTTCAGGTCCGAATTAGCAAGATCAAGCTCGTGAATTTCTCGAAGGATTTGGTGACTTGGGGAGCGTGGGTGTTTGATTGATTGTTGTTTCTGCAGCAGGTACTTATAATGCAGAGTGGTCTGCTTCGCGAAATATACAAACCACTTTAAGAATTCACGCGTCAAGTCGCGTCTTCCCGCACCACCTCTTTTGAAGACTTCGAGGATGAACACCACAACTAAAATGTCTCGACCGAATCACACGAAAGCTGCGCCGATATTCAAAAAGCCAACTACTCCTGCGCCATCAAATCTAATCCCTTCTTCATCTCCAGCATTCGGTACACCAGCGCATCCCATCAGACCGTTCAATGTAGTCCCCGCAGCGAAAGCCAGTATCCTTCCAGTTATACTCCCTCCTGCCACGCTTCGACCTTTGGCCTTTCGGACTTTTACGAAAAAGCACAGCTTGACTTTGACTTCCTCAGCTCTCCAGGTTCTGGCTACATTTATTGGCAGGCATTGTGGGACAGAATGGCGAGAAGAGGGCTTAGCAGAGCGCGTGCTAGAAGAAGTCGCGAAGAGCTGGAAGAACCGAAGTGGCGGAGTTATAGTTGATGGCGAAAGTGCCGAATTGGAAGAAAATCTTAAGAATCTAGAAGGGAGCATGATAGGAGGGAGGATTGTTGCAGCAAGAGAATTGAGCAGGCAAAATAGTCTCGTTCTTGGGTCTTCGCAACATGGAGAGGTTTCACATACTAGACTTGGCTTAAGACCTAGTATGCTGAGGAAAGAGGACAGTCAGTCGAGTCTTGGGATGTCTAATTTAGATGTAGATGATGAGGATGATGATGAAGGTTTACGAGATCCTCGGAAATGGCTGAAAGTGGTGGATGCATTTGAGCAGCCCAGACTGGTATATAATGTCGCGAAAAAACACTTTGATAGGTAAGCTCTGAGGCCTTGACGAGTATAATACATTACTGACCTCCATACAAGAGATGCCCTCAAACCGTCTCTACTTCCTCCTGCCTCCCACAAAACTCAAGTATTCCGAAACAGATACAACCTCATCCACCAGCGACTCCTCCGGAATGAATCATTTCAAACACCTACTTTCGAAGCCTCAAAATCATCTCTCAAACGCTCGTCCTCAAATTTATCGACAACTCAGCAGGCCTACAGACTTACACCAATTGCGAATCTCTTGGGGCGAAATGGTACCAGTCACATGCTCCTAGGGCTGTTAACTATCTCTCCCACTGGAACACTGGCTATTAATGATCTGACTGGAAGTATCGCCTTGGATCTCACTCACGCGAAACCAATTCCAGAGGATGGAGCTTGGTTTGCGCCAGGTATGATTGTGCTTGTCGACGGGACATACGAGGAAGATGATCATAATGGAGGAGGAGGACTTGGTGGTGTCGGTGGAGTAGGAGGCACTATTGGGGGTAAATTCATAGGTTTCTTCATTGGTGGACCTCCATGTGAGAGGAGGAAAGTGACCCTGGGCTTGACGGGAGCTGATGGAGAGGGTGGGTTGACGGCTGGTGGTGGGTTTGGCTGGGTTGACTTTCTAGGAGGAGGGAGCGAGCGTGCTGTAGGATCCAAAATGCGAAAGCTAGAGCAGCGTCTGATCCGACCTTCATCCGTAGAAGAGGCTTCGGGCGGTCGGGGACGAATGATCATCATCGGAGAGGTGAATCTGGATCAACCATTGACACTTCAAGCATTGAAGAAACTCCTTGGATCATACGCTGCAGAGCCAGAAGAAGATACACCGATGACATTCGTGCTCATGGGTAACTTCGTACAGTACGCAGTCATGGCTCGAGGAGGAAGCGGCGGCAGTATCGAGTACAAAGAGTATTTCGATGGCCTCGCCCAAACACTCTCCGACTATCCAACTCTTCTGCAATCCGCGACATTTATCTTCGTACCAGGCGAAAATGATGGCTGGGCATCGTCCTTCTCAGCTGGTGCCGCCACGCCACTTCCTAGGAAAGGCGTCCCAGAAATGTTTACCTCGCGTATCAAGCGAGCTTTCGCAACTGCCAACGCTGAAGCCGAAAAAGAGCGCGGCAAGAAGACAGACGGCGAAGCGATCTGGACAAGCAACCCATCTCGTTTATCACTCTTCGGACCAACACACGAGATAATCCTATTGAGAGACAATATAACCGGCCGACTCCGACGAACAGCCATCAAATTCTCCTCTCCCACCGCCCCGGCAGAAGAAGACGAAGAGATGGACAAGCAAAGCGCGCCTGCTCCACAAGCAGCAGCAGCATCGAGTCCCTCCGCCGAAATGGAAATCGACAGCGAAGTCGAAGACGCGACATCTCACGTGCCGCAGCCAGCTGAAGACGATATTGTGTCAAGCGACTTGCACGCGGCGAGGAAACTCGTCAAGACGATTCTGGATCAGGGATATCTCGCTCCGTTCGGGATGGGTATCCGGCCTGTGTTGTGGGATTATGCGAGTTCTCTGCAAGTGTATCCTTTGCCTACTGCGATGGTTTTGGCGGATACTGAAGCGCCCGCGTTCTGTGTCACTTATGAGGGTTGTCATGTCATGAATCCGGGGAGTGTTGTCGCTCCTGGTAGGAGGGGTCTGGCGAAGTGGGTGGAGTATGACATTCGAAATAAAGTTGGGAAGGTTAGGGAAGTGCAGTTCTGAATGCGTGGTTTCACTTTTGGACGAGGCGTTTTGTTGGCATGAAATGGAGTAATGCATAATGTATTAGAATACAGGACTGGCTAGTGGGTATCAAATTGGATGGCGAAAGGGCCGTTAACTCATAATATATACAGCGACTGAATGATCTTAAACCACCATATTGTGCAACCTTGCTGTGCCCAAACATCAAGCTATACTTCTGCATACGTCACATCTTCTCTAGGTCAATTTGAACAAGTTTTCATCCATAACACCAAATAGGTTCTCGATTTCCCTCTGCACACGTTTGAGCTCTTCGCTAAGCTGACCTGTTACGAGAATGAAGGCATAGATCATCTCATAGTCCTCGTCTTTCACGACAGGGTTATTGGGATCCTCTTCCGCGCTCGCTACGTTCTTCCTATAGTGGAATATCTTAGCAAGTAGTCGATCTCGAGCATTCGATGTATCAGGCAAGGCATCGCTCAGTGGGAACTCTAGTTTCAAGGAGCTAGCGAGGACTGTATCTTAGGTTAGTTGAGTTCGTCTACTTCGAAGAGAGAATCACGTACCCTGGAACAAGTGATTAATCCTAGAGCAAAGCTGAGCCCGCTCGTCGGCTGTATATTTTAGAAGAATCGTTTCTCCTTCACTTGCGGTCAAATCTTTCTGGATTACCATATTCATAGCATGAAAGGCATCAAGCATTTTGTTAGTCGATTCCATGATACGCTCATATGCTTTGGCTTGAAAGGGGCCTCTCAACTCGAACTCGCTGGCAGCCGCACCGCGCATGTTGTCCAGTCGAAGAACTGATGGAATGTTAGTGAAATACCTCGCGACTACAGAAACAGGCACGGACCATATTGCTGAAGCGCGAACTCCTCATTTAAATCCATGTACTCGATCTTGGACTCGCCCTCGAGAATGTTTGATAAAGGATCTCGTTTCCAGATTAGACCCATTCTGAGCCACAGTAACGAGAGACCATCCTTCAACTTATTGCGCGCAGAGATCGGCCATATGACTCTTGTTATGATGAGTCCCCACACGCAGCCTGCTATCACAGCGACAACTCTATGCAAGGCGATTTCCGTAATGATTGGGACGACGCCTCCTTCATCATCATCGTCATCCACGTCTTGGATAGACAGACTGTATGCGTACAGACAGGACAAATTGTAGGTCAGCATTATAAATCGTCCAAATGGTCCCTGTCCTTTGACGAGAATGATGTAGAAGCAAGGCAAGCTGACTAGCCATCCACAGAACGCAAGGCCAAAAGGATTGCCCTGTGTGATGCCCCATAGGAAACAAGCAATAGCTGCTCCGATGAAGGTCCCAATGAATCTACTCCATCCTGTCGTGTTCGAGGCTCCAATTGTCATGGCACACACTAACATGTAAGAGAGAAGCCCCCATTCTCCTCTCCACTGGGGCAATGATAAGTACATCAATTCAAGATTGCTTCAAGAAGGAGAACTTACGTGTTGGTAAAATGGCCGTGTAAATGGAATGAAAGCAAACATCGCATATAGACTTGCACCAAAGCCGACCTTGACAGCGAATCGTACTATCTACTCTCAGTAATGTGATCTGATAGATTCGAGGGTGTATACTTTACCATCATCTCTTGCCAGAACCAACGCGAATTCCAGTATTCTTCGATAAATGCTCCACTTCTTGGCCTGCACAGGCGCTTGCCACTTCTGTGTTTCGCGTCTTTCTATCACGAGATCAGGCAACTCTTTCGGAAGCAGTGGTGCTTGAGGATGCTGGATCAGACTCTCCTCCTCCTCAGGAATAGAATGAGCACTGTTCGAAACTCGAGCTTTCGACTTTCTCCAAAATTTCAACCAATTCCAAGTTCGTGGATTGTCCTTTTCGGTCCGGTCCTTCAAGTCCTCAAGAATTGACAAAAATGTCTGCATTTCTTCCGCAAATGACTGCAGTGAAAAACTGAAGTGTCCACAACTGGCAGCCACTTCTTCAAAGTCAGCCTCGATACTTTCTGGTCTCTCTCGGTCTAATTCTTTGCTTTTGTATAGCTCTTTGAGAGCATCGGCTCGAGCACTGCTATAAAGCTTTCTGCACAAGCATAAGTAATGAGAATCGAGGTATTGCCGTACATATCACCTACAATGCTTCTGTGAGACTGGTCTTGAAGTTATCATTTATCTTGATTTCGTACTGTGGCCCCTCGCCAAATGGCAATTCTTGCAATATCTGGGAAAGCGTGTATGCTAATGACTTCATAGAAGGTCCAAGATGCATGATAAAGCGAGAAAATATCTCAGATGGTGTTCGTACTGCCGGCATGGTTGAGCTTGCGTAGCTCATCGTACTTGCTTGCCTTTCGATTCGTCTTGAAAGGTCATCGTCACGCCCGTCAGCATCGCTGCCCTCCTCTGAGGTTTCTTCGATTGCGGTCAGTCCGGTCAGTATAGCAAATCGATCTTGCCAGCCCGAGCTTATTGGAGACACCAGTCCTTCGATTTGAGGCGAATAACGACTTCCTTGCGGTGTCCCTTTACCGAAAGTTGTGCTCTCTCTCAACAGGGAGAATTGGGTTAATGCAGCACTCCGTAATCCACCGATAGAATGTGCTAGCCCTTGCATACATGTGGCCAGGCTTACTTGCAACTTGTACTCTTCCTCGGTGCCAAGTAGATAATGCTCGAATTTTGCCTCCTTCAAATTCTTCTTCAACTTTGTAAACACGGTCTTGTGTTTGTTCTGAGCTTTGACAAAAGTTGCGGATTTAAGGTCAACCTCAGAACCACTCAGAAATCCGCGAGTTATTAATGTAAGCATGTCTCCGAAGGAACCTGTGACATTGATCATGGTTTCCCGCAGCTCGGTACGTGCTGAAATGGGCCATAATAACAGACTGACAATAGTAGTTGATGCCATGCCCATTAAAATCATCTTCATGACCTGAACGATCTTGTCGTTCGAGAACACGCCGACTTGAATTGCATTCTCCTTCGTGATTACTGGTACCATAATTAGCCAAGGCGATGCCAATATCCCGCAGTTATGGCTCTGTTTATCAACTGAGTACGAACCTGTGATAATGGCCAACGATGCGAGACTGCAACTAACGCTGACCAGTGGCGCATTATATCTCTGTTTGACCCATCCCACGAAGCCCAGTCCTCCTCCTATGAACACAAGAAGCACCATAATGTAGCCCTAGAACATGGCAATATTAGCCACAGCCCGTAGATCGTCATAATCACGATGACATCCCACTTCCACACCTGGCACCTCTCGAGGTATAAAGCTCTTAGAACTTACAAGTTCAATCATCCCCAACTGCGACTCGAAGAATACCGAAGTAGCCATACTAGAAACCGATATGAAAACTGCATAGCAGAATGCGCCAAGTCCAAGTATGATAGCCTCCTGCATCGAGCCCTGGGATCTACTTGGATGGAAATAAACTGTAATAGTGCAAACCAGATGTTTCGAGTCCTGATGTCCCAGGAAATTCGCTATAGGCGGTAGGAACGTGGCCATACTCCCCAGCAGATATGCCAGAGAGCTTTTGAGTATTCCCTTTGCATCGTTCGTATGTAGCCATGCCCAGAATTTCCACCATGCTTCCACAGTGTTGTCTACGGCTGTACGAAAGGTTGCTGCTTGGGAGTAGGTTCGTCGGAGATGTAGGATCGAGCTTCCGGAGTTAGTCCGGGCTGGGCCATCGAAGTTCGACGGGTTTCGGAGTGTTATTTGACGACGTACGCGTTCCCCTGTTCCTGGTAGGATGAAAGTGCCATTTCTGAGCTTTTATCGTAGAGGTAGGTTAGCGATAGGCCGGTTTCTTTAATTTGGGAGAGCTTACGCCTCGCTTTGAACGCGAGAATCTGCGGTTCAGTGGCGGCGCAGGGCCATCTGCAGCCAACGGAGAGCTCATGATGGTCTTCTCATGGTCTGGTCGTGGTGCTTTCAAAGCTGGATCTGACTTGGGAAGAGACGCATGGGATGAGGTGGCAGACTTGGTATTGACTTCAAGCTCAACCTGGTAGGGCGGCGTTGGTTTGGAGCTTACAGTACCTCGTTCTCGATCGAAGCTGCCGCTGCCATTGCGCTAGGGGCACGCTTCCCCGGACTCCTGGGTCTTCCCGTTGCAGGGATCTGCCATGCCAGCTCTAAGAAGCACATGGCATTGAAAGATCCACCATATCGTCATTGGTATCTTTAGAACTTCGACAATACGGCAATCTATCACCATACCTCTACACTTGACACAGGTCTGATTTGTTCATGAGTAGTCCTTTCGTGGTGTGTAATTTGTAATGCTTGAAGCTTTTGGTTTGTTTATGTCAAAACTATCAGCAGCCTCTACTCAACACCTGAGACGGTCCAGATCTTCAGAGCTGCATCTCCACCAGTGCTAGCAATTTTTTTGCCACCATCAACCCACGACACACCATTTACACCATCTTTATGTGCATTCGCAGCTTTCACTCTCTTACCCGGTGCGGCCAGACTCCAGACGAAAACATTGGTATCAAGAGCGCCGCTGACAGCATGTGTTCCAGCCGCATTCCAAGCAATACTGGTGACTCTCGCAGTGTGAGCTGACCAGCGGTCTGTCTTGACATCCCAGGAACTAGTCTCGTAAATGACAATCTTTCCCGAGGAATTTCCAACAGCAAGAAGAGATCCATCTGGTGAAAATTCTAGTGCTGTAATCTGTGCTGTCGAGCGAGTAAGCTTCTCTTTCGGAGTCAGCTTATGACCTCCGTCGACAGTGTAAATCTGCACCATGTTGGCATCGTCTCCCACTGCGACAAGAGATCCTGAAGCCGCGATTGCTGTAGGAGTTTCATTCTTGGCGGGTACGCTACCGACGAGTGTATCTTCCGAAAAAACGTCTATACCGGAGGCAGTAGTAACAAAGACTCGGCCATCAGCTGAAGCCAATCCTTTGGGCTGGGCTGACAATTTTGAGGTTTGTCCGAGAAAGGTTTTTCCAGTCGAGTCCGCAATTCTCAGTGTGTCGTCCCACCCAACACTGTAAGCCTTCTCGGACGTAGTTTCAAAGGCTGTGACTTGATTTTTGTGCGTCTGACCATCGACTACTGAGCCTATTCCCGTATCTACGTCCCAAGAACAGACTCGACCATCAAAACTGCCCGTCCAGAAAGTTTGGCCCTTCCCATCTTGACTAGAGCCGAGAGCAGTAATACTCTTGTTGTGGCCCTGCACAACTCTAGTAGGCGTCTGGCTTCCCTCCACGAGATAGTTGAGATCGCCCGCTAAGTTCAAACTGATGACCATACCATCGCTTCGTCCAGCAGGCCATACGACACCGACTTGATGATCCGGGATACTGATGTTCCCCTCTCCTCCAAACCTCCAGGTCTGAACCGCTTTGCCAGCCTCCACATCCCATAGCTTGACAGTCTGATCCGCACTTGCTGTCACAACTCGTTTCGAGTCTTTCGCCCACGAAACAGCACATATAGAACCCTTGTGCTCGCCATCACCAATCTGAGTTGTAGCTTCCCCCGTCTTGCCATCATAGAGCTGAATTCTGCGGTCCGCACCTACACTAACAAGATGATTTCCACTGAGTAATGGATGAGTCAGTATTGAGCACATCAAGAGATTATCAAGAGAAGGATAAGCAAGACATTCAGAATAGGAAATTCTGGGCTCCCCCATAACCTACTCTGGCGAGAACCCAACCCCATAGACATATCCCTTGTGTAAACCTCCAAGCTTAGAGGCAAATTTGAATGGTGCTCCATGCAAAAATACCATGCTACTATCATCTGCTGCAGTCGCGGCTCGAAGGGGGCGTTGTTGCCGGATGGAGACGGAGTTGATGGCTGAAGAATGACCACTGACTTCTCCCACCGTATTACCGGAATCGGCCGTAATGCAGTGTCCAAATCGTTCTCGTCCATCACCAACAGCAATGACCCGCTGAGAGTCTCCATCCCAAGCGATATCATTTATCCTGCCAGATATAATGTGGTAGTCACCTGAAGTCGTCAGTTCGATTGGTGAGAAAGACCTGTGGGTATGGGCTCTGTACCCTTTGTATTGACTCCCTCCACGGCATCCCAAACCTTTACTGCGCCAGAAACGTCTCCGGAGGCAACATAGTAGCCAGAAGGTGAGAAGCGCGCAACAGAAGTCTGAGTAGTATGTGCGGTATATTGTTTGCTGACAGATGGATCATCAATTGATCTTAAGAAGATGGATTTGCCAGACTATGCAGCTTTTTCAGCGAAGATTCCGATGGGCAATCTGCTAGAGATACTCACAGCATATGCGATTCTCTCTCCTTTGGGATCACTGGAAAGTTGAGTTGGCCGGCCACGCTCTGTATTCGGCGATGCCGCAAGTATCTTGTCAATGGTAATCGACATATTTTGTAGGGTGACACAGAGTCTGACGGGAGACAGGGGGGAAGATGGAAAGAAAAGCTGTCTGGCTCAACCTGACAGTTTGTTGATGTCCAGAATCTGGCTGCCTTCGAAGCCCAAACATGGAGGGGTCAGGCTGACGCAATGCACCCCTGACAAGGCTGAATGGCTTGGCGTCATCCTATACAGTGGTAGTACTTGTAAGGCCTAGATGCCCTATCGATGTCAGAAAAAGGTGACCGATTCTAGCAACGAAGCTGACTTTACTTAACCAAGAGAATAGTAGTGCTAGATCTAATTTGTAACTTTAATATCTGATGGCGGATGGGGCAACGACTTCAGGAATTGCGAATTGTCGGATGACGAGAAAGATATTGCCGAACAAAACTGAATCAAAACTTGAACTTTTGTTGTAACCCAAGATATATCTACCTAGGTATCTAAGCAATAGTTCGCGTGACCTGACTAAAGCAATCCCAAGCAGTCAATGCCGCGAATCACAACAGCTTCAGGTAGGCAGCTGCAAACGTCAGAAAACGCTGCCTCATTCATTACCACTAATGCCCATGTCGTTCACTTGGAATAAGCTCATAGCCTCCCTCCGCTGGGAACACAAATGCCGAAAGCGAGATAAACGCTGCACTAATGACTGCAATGCTCCAGCTGACAGTGCAAAAAATCCAAGACTTGCCCAGCTTCCAACCCACAAAGAAACGATCATCGTTATCGAAAAGATATGCCTTGTCTCATCAGTAGGTCTTCAAGTAAATCTACTCAGACAGAAACTTACCACAATAGCCATCCCAGCACATTGCACAATCCCCACAAGCACCAACATAAAACTCAATAATTTCCATCCGCTCTGTCTCTTCTGCTTCCCACCCCCAAGTACTATCACGTATGTGACAATAGTAGCCAATTCCATAACCGCCGCGAACGACATCAAGAAGCCTACCGACCGCCACATCGAGCAGAAATACCTGTCGCTACCATGACAATCCTGCGACGTGGGGAAATGTACACATGTATTATCTGTCGAAGAACAGCTTCGGTGTAATCCAATTGTCTTTGTGTAATGTCCGCCTGATGGAGCATCTACCACGTAAGAAATCCAATCGGGCATGAAAATGGCTCCGAATGTCATGGCCGTTGCTAAGTGTGGTTAATGTTGCGTCCTTTATTGGAGTGGTGTGACTATGAATCCTTACCGGCAACGAATGCTATGAGGGCGGTGCTGTAGACAATAGTTCTCGTCATCTTGACCTGTGCCCTCCCCTTCTGAGTTCGTTTGTATTTCCCAGCCCCGAAGAAATTTGCACACCGAGGGAATGATAGTTATGGGGGGGGGGGCTGGTTATTTACAATATTTCAGGGAGGGGTCAATCTAGCTGCCTGAAATGACGTTCCCGAACGCCGATCGCTACGAGGAAGCTGCAGGCGCAGTTCGCGGTCCGGGAATATTGTTTTGCAAGGAAATGCGGGGTGTCTGATAAGGACTGATATAATCAATCCTTTTTATATAGAAGATTGCCGGATGTTCAAGATGGAGCTGTTGCTTGGGATTGAAGGTGTTGATTCATTGGCCACAGCAGCATTTTGATGTGCGTATACGTCAGGTTTGGGCTTGAGTCGCATATGTGGGCTTGTTCACGAGGCACACTTTGTTATCATTCGAGATATCGAATTTTGTTAGTTTCTTTGCCGCATATGGAGGTCTGGAATACACTGAGAAACTCGTTTGGAATTTCATGCCGTTTGGTATCGCTTACTCTTCCACTCGCTGGGTATTCTAATCGTGAAATCGGCTATTACAACCTCCCAGTAGATCTCGTCGATCATCTAGTTATAGCATTCCATGCAGACCGGATTATTTTGATCACAAAAGAAAAGATCCCTCTTTGGAAGTTTTGCATTGGTGAAGCTGAGTGTTAATTGCCTCCATTTTCCTCGCCGTCCTCAGAATCATCACTGTCCTCCTCGGACTCGGACTCGGATGATGAACTAGAGGAACTCGACGAGGAGTCTTCTTCCTGGTCATTCTGAGCTGTAGAACTATCCGAGCTGCTATCAGAATCACTGCTATCATCACTCGAACTTGAGTCCTCAATTGCAATGACCGTCCGTTGTTTCCTCTTCCTTGCAACTTTCTGCGGAGCCTCGACCTTATTTGGCAGGTTCTCCTTGGGATTATTGTCCTCTTTGCCTATTGCTGGAGTCGATCCAGTGCGCTCTGGTGTTGATGCTAGAATCGCAAGTATCTTCTCCGTCCTCATTCTCTTTGCGACCCGTCCTGCCATTAGACCATCCGACAGCCCGAGCAGAATGCCCTCCTCAAAACCCAATTCCTGGGGCGCTGTAGCTGCTGTCATGGTCGCAATGTAATCGTCCATAGCTGCCTCGTACTCTCTTTGCCTTTTGTCGGGTTGAGCCATAGTTGCCGGAAATCCTGCTTCGCCTGCTTCCTTATCTTTGACTTTGAATTCGATCGCTGCGTCCCTTAATCTTGTTCGAACACCTCCTTGCAGTCCCTTCACGTACTCGTAGAGAAAATGGATATGGTCTGAGGGTATTGATTCCACGTCGAAGGCGTGTTTGAGCAGATGATTCTGGTGGTTTTTATTGAACTTCCAAGACTCTTTAGACTCGCAATATTGCCTGAGATACTGGAGGAATGGTCGCGAAGAGGGTGCGGAAAGTTTGACGATTTTCGAAGGATTTTTAGGCTTTCCTTTGCTAGCTTTCTCTGGTGCTGGCTTGACTCTCTTGACTCTCCTTTCCTTCTCGTCCAAATTCGAGTCGACTTCCACAACAATTTTCTGTGGCTCTGGAACTTTGAAAGCTGGACTGGAATTGGCAAAGTCAAACGTGGGATCTTGTGCTTGTTGTTCCGTCTTCCAGGAATTGAAAAGTTGTTTTATGCTGTCGCCGTCCCCATGCTTCGTTTCGGGGGTGAAAGTTACTGACTTCTTTTGCAGAAGTTGAGGTGTGATTGGTTCTTGAGAAGAGTCACCCGGCACCTTGGTAATCTTCTTCAATTTCTTCGAGGGCGTGCTGTCTTCTGGCGTGGTTCTCTTCCTCTTGCTTGTCTCATCTGCAGGTGTTGCGGGGGAATCAACAGATGGAGAATTCTGTGCAGACTTGAGCTTGAGACCTAATCGTCTCCAGGCAGGAATATTGGTGGCGGATGGCATGATTAAGTCCCGCGGATGGCTTCAGAACGCAAGACTTCGCTATTCTTCAGGCAAATCCAAGTAATTTCTGCGTAGCAGTTGGGCAGAAAAATAAACACTTAGGCACTCTTATCGGTTATCAAGCTCCCGTTGCAGTCTAAAGCAGCACTCTTCCAGTACCAAATGGCAAAGGTTCACTTGGTGGTATATTATCATGAACATTGAATGATAACTCTTTGATGCTACTTGAGGGCAAGACGCACGTAAAGTAGCTAATCGATCAATATCAATCAACTTTCTACTTCGATCTCAGTAATGTTAAGTACTATCAGGCTAATCAACATTCATCGTGGCGCCGCCTTTAGATCGCTCGCGCAGGCTACCGTTCGCGAGGCAGGCGGCAAGGCAGGCAAGGTCGCGCGTCGAAGACAGCTAAAGCTTCCAGCCGCTTGAGCTCAACACAATACCTACGCCCACCCCTCTAAATCGAACTTCAACGACTTCGCACATCGATTACCGTTACTCCTTGTCGAAACAAATACAAAGAAGCTCAGAACCATACATCGAGCCTTCACATCCCCAATCAATCAGGATGTCGGGTATGTTGACATTCATGTAGCCTCCAGCTGTCTCACAGGACCACAGCTAATTCAGTCGTCTTATGTAGGCAGCGCAGGCTACGATAGGCATATCACGATTTTCTCTGACACGGGAAGACTGTACCAAGTCGGTATGCATGAATTCCTCATCCTCGATGATCCACGGCGATATTGCTATGTCCAGCTTCAACCGAATTTGAGCTACCTCTGAACCAGGTATCTCAGCGGCGCATTTAAAGCATCATGCTGATATAATGATGATAGAATATGCCTTCAAGGCCATCACTGCTGCGAACATCATGTCGGTTGGTTTAAGAGGAAAGGATTGTGCAGTTGTCCTGTCACAGAAGAAGGTCCCAGTAAGGATACGAAGTTGCGGTTCTATTTCGAGGTCAATGTTGACGCGATCGGTGATACTAGGATAAGCTTATCGACCCATCATCCGTTTCCCATGTCTTTCAACTCTCTCCCTCTGTGGGCTGTGTTATGACCGGATCCATCGCCGACGCCAGAGCCTTTGTGCAGAGAGCCATCGGTGAAGCTGCCGAGTTCAGATACAAGTTCGGATACGAGATGCCTTGCGATGCCTTAGCAAAGCGTATTGCCAACATCAGCCAGGTCTACACTCAGAGGGTAAGCTGAATGACCGGCACGCTCAGCACCTTATCGAACTCTTTGGCTTACATGGACATAGGCTTACATGCGTCCATACGGCGTTGCTACGACTCTGATCTCACTGGACTCCGAATTTGGCCCGCAATTGTACAAGTGCGACCCAGCAGGATACTATACCGGCTACAAGGGCACGGCGTCAGGTCCAAAGCAGCAAGAGGCTTTCAATCATCTGGAGAAGAAGCTCAAGAACAAGGATTGTGCAGATGGCAGCTGGGAAGAAGTAGTGGAGCTCGCTATCACTACCTTGAGCACGGTCCTTAGTGTGGATTTCAAGAAGGGCGAGCTGGAGATCGGTATCGTGGGCGGCCCGAGAAAGGATGGGAAGGAAGGTCCCGACCCAGGATTTAGGGCCCTGACAGAGGAAGAAATCGACGAGAGACTACAAGCGATCGCGGAGAAAGATTGAGTTTCGGCATGACGATGATGATATCCAGGAAAGCAACTTAGCGTTCGGCGTCACCGACAGACCGCTTGTAGTCCTAAAGTCATTTTGCTACTTTCATGGCAATACCGTGTATTAAAACAAAGAAGGAATGGCGTGAAGCCACCTCTCTTCTATCTTGTGTCATTAGTATGAATCGCATTTGGGAAGAAATCGAGCTCAAACGTCCTTCTTCCATTGGTCGTATATGATTGGGATGAGGAACCCAGAACGGTCCACACAGCCTCCATGTGGCTTGACCTGAAGTGAACATGCAGTGATCCATTCTGACCAAAAGCAGTAGATGCCAGGGATGCAACCTTGCCTTGCCGCAGAAACAACCATACAGAGCGGAAGAGTAACGCCAGAACCGCGTGAGAAGCAAGTCTTGACGACACTACTACCCTGAGCTGTCCGGCAGGAGACAGGTAGGCTCCCGGTTTTACGAAGTTATCCGCATACCAAACAAGCGAGAATGCAAAGAATCGACAACAGACCCATTCTTGCAGACGATATTTTGAGATAAGCAGAAGAGCGAAAACTCAGAGCTTTGAGATTGTCTTACTATTCAGAAGCGTCTCTATCGCCTGATCTAAAGAATGTCTGACTTCGATTTGTAAAGGTCGAATTATTATTGCGCACCTACAGATCCCGGTTTTGGTGTGCGGATAATTTCGCAAACCGGGAGGTAGGCGGGTAGGTTCAACGTTCCTGCAGCCACGCGATTGCAGGAGACCAATGCAGCGAATTGAACCTTGTATGGCGCAGCGATACGGCGCCATGCCTGATTCGACAGCCCTGTGATTCAGCTTCTCTTAGGTGAGTATTCTGTCGGGCAGATTTAAGGTCGGTGCCAGGATCTCAGCTGCTGTGACTGGTAGCTTCATGAAAGGTACATGACACAGCCAACGCTGGCCCACGCTGAGCTTGAAGTGGTGGGTGTGGTGTTTTGAGGCTTTTTGTAACCCAAAGCACTGGGAGACTGGGTGACTGGCAGACTGGGTCGTTGCGGTCAACGCTGAAATTCTGGAGCGAAACTCCACAAGCGAGACCTTCGTCTGCTTGGCGCTGCCAAATGGGAGTAGAGCCTCCACTCCTTTCTGTCCAGCATCTAGCTAAGTACCTATTGATCCCTAGCCCTAAGAACAACCAGCTCCGTCCTGCAGCACAAGAAGACAGTGCACGTTGTGTACAGCTAGGTAGGGTTCTCTGTAGCTTTGAGCTCACAAGTGTTGAGTCGGAAATAGCCCCCATTGCATCCATCTATCAGTTGTGGGGGGCTTCTCCAGGTCTTCCTGACAGCGGCCCCAAATCGATCAGATGGAACACTTGTCATGGCTGAACGATTGCGTATGGCTAGTATCAGACTCAAGTCCCGATATGGATGAGTCTTGAGCAAGATGCACCATACCGCGCTTCCTCTTTCCTCATATAACTCCCGAGGCCTTCCTTGCCATCTCAGACACCTTACCGGCGAACCAGTTTTCCACTTATCATACACTTTCTTCCTTCGTTCATAGAAAATAATTTGCCTCCTCCCCCTCGGCATATAGCACTCTCTTTCAAGCAGAATGGCGGACGGATGTGAGTTCGGATATTATTTTCTTGCTCCTAGCTTTCACCGCTCTGTCTCTCTTCCACTTGGAGACGGAGCTCTGATTCAAGGCTAATGTATGCAAAAGTAAACGATGAGAGAACTGCCCGGGTAGCAGATCTACTCAGATTTTTGGACTCTTCAGTACTACATCGCAGCTGCGCCTGTCGACCCTGAAAATCAGGATGACTACTACACAGAAGGATGGTCTGCTCTGAGACAATGTTATATCGATGGCCAACACATCTTGAACTGTGCGGCAGAGACTCAAGTCCCAAGAGCGCGAGGCGGTCCAGAGGAACAGGCAAAAGCCGAGCTTCAACAGTACGACAAATTGGTTTTCTCAGTTGACTTTGGCTGATCATCACAGGGTTATGCTAGATGCATACTCCCGCAGGCATGAAGCTCAGAAGATATATCTCAGACAAGGCGCCGCTCAACGCTGGATCGTATGGCGTGATCAGGTCCTGCAAGGGGATTCTCCGCATGCTGGATATGCAGAGTTATTGTCAAATTGTGATGCTCAATTGCGAGTTGTAAGTAGTGGCCATTCCTAGTTCCTTTCTCAGGTGCAGGGGTCCGGAGGAATATAACCTTAAATCGACCCATCTCTGTCCTGAATATGAGACCATGAATACTTGCTAAGCGGAGGGCACAGGAACTCGCAGCAATCACAGACGACTCCATCTATTCTGAAATGCGCTCATCTGACTACCAGATGGGTCGCTGGTTATTAGAAGATCCCAGTCTACGACACGTCCAGAGATGGGTCAGAGCCAGGCGCTAGACCACATGTTAGGGTCGACCGGAAAAAGAGATCGGACATGTGGTGGGCGAAGGAGAACTACTAATATGTATATTTACATGGAGTCAGGGTCGCTCGCGTAAGCGTAGCATTCTGGAATTATTGCGAGCACAGGAAACGCACTTACATTCTTCCGCGGTGCAGGATATCAGCGACTTGTCATAGCAGGGACAGCATTGCCTGGCGCATTGTTTTGGAGTTTGTCAAGAGACGCATGGTAGTCTTCGAATTTCTTGAAGTACACGAATTTGATACCCAACTCGATGCGATAAGCATGATATCGTAAAATTAATTCGAGTTCTTTCCACTTTCACCTAGTCTTACTTTGAACACAGAGACCTATACCTGCGAGGGATAGTGCCATGCCTATCCATGTGTCTTGAGTACAGTCAGCAGGTTGAAAGTTATACTCGGCATGGATAACACTACCTCGGCTAATAACTTTTCTGTCAACATACCAATCTCCCAGGACAGTGAACAGAAACGCCAGCGAGTTAGTAATTGGGACTGTCAAGCTCAATTCTAGCATCCCATTAGCTTGCGCCTCAAACTATCTTCTCAGCACACAAGTCCAACCATTACCACCCTCATTAGTTTATTAGAACCATCCAATTACACCATGTCTATCGAACCTCTGACCAACAACCCCTCGAAAAATCAAAGGCATAAAACTATGACCCAAAACAAACGAGTCGTGAATACATACCAGCTTTCCCAATCAACAAGAAGAACCAAATGCTCCCCGTCAAATTGATGACCAACGGTATCGCATACCTAGGATTCCTCAAAAGATCCAGAACACCGAAGAAGGCCCCGTAGAGCTTGGATTTTGTCCAGCTGCTCTTCACGGCCGGAGAGTCGAGGATCGGATGCGGAGGAGGGGAATGGGTGCGTGCTGCGCGGCGGATAAAGGGCGTTGTGAAGCCCCATGCTATGCCGACTAGGATGAATGCGAATATATAGCGGATGATATGGTCGGCGTCGGCGGAAGGAAGGGTTAGCTTGGTTGACATTTTTGTTTGATGTGTTTTGATGAGTGAGTTGCTGGCTTGTGAGAGAGAGTGAAGTGAGTTGAAGTGAAGCTATGAGTTCTGAGTAAGCGACGGGGAGTCCGGCCCGATGGCTTGGCGCATATTTTTGAGGGTGAGCTGAAGTGGATCTACCCCTTGATTTAGCGATCTGTTTTCTTTGTCTCGGTAATGGATGTAAATAGAATTGGAGCTGAACGGGATTCTGCGGGTATGACAAGGATCGGTGACCGTAAATCTGGCTTGTTAACGGCAATACTGAAGGTACGGAAGTACTGAAGATGCGCATCATCCATGCCATTCCGTGACATGCTAGTCCGCAAGTCCTGTCATACATGTTACTTTTCAGGTTCCGAATAAAACTTGGAAATCTAAATATAATTACGTTCATCACTTTAATCCCTTTTCGCCAATCCATCCCCAATCCTCGTCTTTTAAAATTATGACATCTCGGGCGTATTGCCTACAGTATCTTCAATGCAAGTAGCAGAGGTCTGCTCTTCGCTTTCGCAGTCGTGACCGGTGCGAAGTCTCCAAATTTGAAGCTCACCAGGACATCACCTTCACAGACCTCTATTCTCGTATCCGACTCGAACCGCGACCTCCAAAACCTCAAGCGGCCATTCCATAGCCCATTTCCATTCCTCTCCAACCAAACTCGCCATACCCCGAATCTCAAACTCAGGAGCTCCCTGAATCCACCAAGGCTCATCGATATACTTGAGCAGAGCATAAAACCTCGACAAGATAACAATAGCGAGTGGATCACCCTCCTCCAAATAAGTAAGAAACTCTCGAGGAATCCCCTGGATGAGCCAGGCCAAACGACGCTGAATCCATCGTATCTCCTCATCGAACCCGATGCCGTCCTTGAGTCCAGAAAGATACGTCAAGGTGGTAGCGTAGATAGGATTTCTCTCTGGGTTCGTCGAGAGAGCCCCCCATGTGGAGTAAAGCACATCGTGTGGAAACTGGAACCCATTTCGGTTCACGTTCATCGGAAACTCTAAAAATTCCCGCTTGATTTCGGGCTTCAGATCACGTCTCAAATCGACGTATCTCCTAACGCTGGAATCTTGGATGAATGGATGAGTCTCAAAATATACCTGTCTGATTCCCAATTGCAAGTGCAGATAATTGAGTGGTAGTGTGTAGGGTGGAGGGTTGGCGCCATAGCATCTATGTCTCAGTCTGACACTCATGCTTAAAAGCAGGGCGGCAGTGAAAACTGCAGCTGCATTCTCCTGGTTGATGTTGCCTAGCTCGTTTCTGTATCCGGACAGTGACTCGTCGATATATTGATAAGTTGCGGTTTGTAAAGATACGTCGTCTGGATTGTTGCCTAGTAGATGAAGCGCTGCGATGGCTAGAACGGCTGTATAGACATATGGGTACTCGAAAGCCGAGGTTGGAACGGTTACAAACCACATTTCACGGCCTGCATCTTCTTCCACTAGAGGCATGGTGTGACAGGTGGTAGTTGAGTAGTGGTGAAATAATCTCAGCTCCATAGCTCGCGCGGCATGTCGACTTAGAGTATTGGTCATTGCGTCTGCGGCGGATGCAGGTGATGAGGACGATGAATGTTCACGAGTTACGGGTGGAGAAAGGGCTTCAAAACAACATTCTTCTTCTGGGTTCGGAAATCTCTTGATGCAAGGGCCGCAAATAGGGCGTTTTTCATCGCACTGTTCTCGTTTAGTCTTGAAGGCGTAATTACTTGATACATGAAAAACTGACCTTGATCTTTCGTGCTTTACATATTTTACAGCCGAATCGACTTTTCCTATGAGGTCGTTGCATCCTCTGCTCCCCTGATGTTTCGAGAGGTAATGGTAGCATTGTACTTCAGACTGACAGACATTTACCAGAGATATTCCGGAAGGAAATCGATCTGAGATGCTGGGGCTGAAATTGCAATCTTCTCAAAATTATTCATGGAATAAAATGGCAATCTGGTTAATAAGACGGGGTTCATTGAGTATACGAACTCAAGAAATCGACTCATCGAGGCCGTCCCTCAAATTCATGTGCCGCTGCTCGACTGAAGCGAATCATAGAAAGTCGGGCTGACAACGAAAGGCACTGCCCCCTAGAGCAAGCCTCGAGGTCAGAAGGTGACAAATACATGCATAATGACATGTCTCGAATAAGGCAGCGAGTAATTTGCCTCAGGGACTGGATAAATAAATGCGCACAAAAGGACAAAATCATAAGAAACACGGGCATTACTTCCAAGTACCGTCAGTACAGCAGAACTTGGACACACAGCTTCGAGACCTCGGCCTCAATGAGTAACACGGCGTAGCAAACTAGCAGTACCAAGTTTCGTTTTCGTTTATTCTCACTTCTTGGAGCCTGGAACTGTACACAGCCTTGTCGCAGATGCTGTTCGCCTATTGTCATTTTCAGTCGGGCCGTCTCACTCACCCCACCATCATCGATAGTACGTCGTGCATTAAGGATACCGGGAATGCCGTTCTACGATGTGTCGATAGATATTCGATGATGGAAGTGGGTGAATAGTCACAAGACTAAGGAAGTGGCTTGTTCGATAGTGAATGTAGCGAAAGTAAACAATTCGGTAAGTATGTTCGACTGATGTCGGTCCCTGACTCCCTGTCCTTAGGATACTGAGCATTTCATACAAGTGCGAGCATCTTGAAGTTGCAAACCCGCAATTGGACTTTAAATCCACTTTGATGCCAACATGTGATACTAAAATTGGGACACAATACTCTGGTATTTGCTCCTTCTTGACTCCCAAAGTGCATTAGAAACATATCGGGAAACATCTTCTTCGATGCTGTTTTTTTCATGACCAGGCGAGTCCTTCGCATGTTTGCGAAGATGCCGGTCATGCCCTGTAGAGATTAAGTTGTCAGCATGTATCGTGTCTATGACTCAGACCGGAACCCATCAGAGATAATTATACTTAATCTGTACTCTCAAGATGATGATATCGTCAGAAACGACGAACCTTGCTCCAAAAAGTCGCTTCGCTCGCCCGCTGATGCCAATGAAATACACAAAACATAGCTATCGTGATAGCTCTTACACTCATGATATATCCTCTCGGCTAGGGAAGGAAGTGAATTTGCGAGGTAGAAATTGAAGGATATCAAGGTGGAGGTGTGACAAGAAGTGTTAACTAAGGAAGGCTTGTAGTATTTCCATCTTCGTTGAACGCAGGTCTCGTATATCTTGCCCGCTGATGAATCCTATGGGGATTCAGAGTTGATGAGGGTCGTATATTGATAGTCCACGGACTTTTGTTTACCATGTCCGATGAATGCTGAAAACTACTTCCAGAGAAACCGACCCTGTCAGCCCATGTTTTAAGTAAGCCGACAGTTCCCGCAGGCAGCAGCGCTATGATATGGGGTAGGGCTGAAATGCGAGCGTTCTCCTTACTGAAGATACAAATCTCGTTCCCTTGATGGCTCCACTGGCAGGACATTAGGATTTCCCAAATCAGTATATTGCAAGACCATATGATGGAGCTTTACCTGACCGATTAGTGTGAGCCCATTTCCTTGCCTGTGAAGCAGCACAAAAGAGGGGGGAAAAAAGCTTTTTAGTGCTGAGTACGGCAAGCTTCAATACCATACCTCGATGATGTCGATCACTTCTCCCTTCAGGTGGTTTTCGGTCTTGTTTAATTCCAGTAAGTTCGAAAGGTGTTTAGATTCTCGTTTCTTTTTCCCGGAAACCATTGCAACATGAACGCAAGCCCTCGCAGCTTGATAAACTTGAGCCTGTATCCATCATTTAGGCCTTCCTGAATGTCGAGAATGTTCGCTGTTCTCGTAATCGACTTGATACTTGATGACTGCAATTGGACCATCACAGATCCCTTCGATGCCATTGGCCAGGGAGTTTTCTGGGTCCTTGCGCATGCAGTTCATGCAGTCCCGATGTGAAGAATTCCAAATGTATTCTATATGAATCTGTTGACTGAGGGGTCATGGTTAAGAAGCAGATGCCGTTTGTTGCCTGCTGCTAGAACCTATCTCATGAAGATTGCAGCGTGATACAAGTGTAAAATCTCATGCTTGAGAAGGTTGAGAGACTAGTTACACGCTTTATTGAGAGAGAAAAAGGTAACTCGCACGCGGAAAGCAGGAAAAATGACAATAATCCATAATACAACTCAAGTCCAAAGGCGCACTACTCTTGGGACATACGCAATGAGATGATGATTAAGTAATAATAAGAAAAGTTGACCCAATCACACATTTTACTTCCCTTCAGGTTTTTTTTTTCCAGATCTTGAAGCACGCAAGCAGTTGCTCTCTTCAGCTCGGCAGGGATGAAGTGAACCACTGATTAGAAGGCGCGGTCAATACAAATTCCGTTTGAAACACTCTCCGGTTGACCAGTTCATGTGAGTAGCCCATATATTTGCTGCGCACGGAAACATGTAACGGCTACGGCGACCAGAGAGCCAAGGAACTATCACGAAAGCTTTCGAGGCCGCCGCGTACTCAATGTCGTTCATGAGCCTGAGGTCGTCACTGAGCCGCACAGGTTCCGTTCTCGAGATTGGGACATCGGAGTTTAATAGAGTTGCCAAGTCTAGAGACCTTGTTGATGACGACCGCATGGCAACGAACGGCTGACAGTTTGCAGGTTGCAGAATCGTGGACATTGAAATGGGGCTTTGGTAACGTTCGCAATTGTGATTCTGAATCCTTGAATGCAATCCAGGAATGGATCCAATGCGTTTTTGGAGAAGATGCCTCACGATCGTAGTACAATTGGGCGCTGTTTTCGGTTGAGTTGACAGGCAAGGTACAGTAAATTACCTCCATGACTGCAGGGTTGCCTCCTGTGGAGCGTTCCCAGCCACCTCACCAGCAACTACGCCTCGTGATTATTGCTGCTACTCGACACTAAGAATTCCTTGTCTTACGCGCGCAACACCTGCATCTGTCTGTACCTGTTCTTTGCATCTTCTCCATCTTCATACAGCTTCGTCGTGCTTTGGTGGTGTTCAGATAGTCTTCAGTTCCTTCGTTCTTCTCTTATTGCCTCGAAACATAATGCTAGAGCCTCGCGCAGCCTCGTAAACACAGGACAAAACAAACCCCAGCACCAGCTGAGCGAGCGTTCTGCCTTGCACAACATCATAACATTCTTTAATTGACCACACAAGATGGCGAGCAAAACGAAGCTCAATGGCCTCAATGGCGCCCACACAGCTGGCATCTTCTCTGATATGACCGTTGATGGTCCCGAAATTGGAACACTCGTCCTCATTGTTGATCGTGCAAAGAACCTCCCCAACCGGAAGACGATTGGGAAGCAGGATCCATATTGCGCCGCCAGATTGGGAAAGGAAGCACAGAAAACAGATACTGACCGTAGAGGAGGTCAGACCCCGCGATGGTAGGTCACTCTGCGCCTTCAATGTTGCATGGCTAATGTTTTTGCAGGGACCAAGAACTTCGATATACCGTCCACGATTCCCCCGACTACTACCAATTGAAGGTATCAGTCTTTAATGACGACAAGAAGACGGATTTGATTGGAGAAACATGGGTCGATCTCAAGGAGGTGGTCGTGCCAGGCGGAGGGCAGAACGATCTATGGCACAATTTGAGCTGCAAGGGAAAATACGCGGGCGAGATCAGAATCGAGATTACATACTATGATACCCGACCTAAACAGGAGAAGGTAGAGAAAATTAGGCCGGCTGCCACAAATGGTGTGGATGATGGTAGCAGAGAATCTTTAAAAGGACCAAGGCAGCCCAAAGCTGCTGTGAAGAGACGACCTTTGCCCTCCGATCCTATTACTGGTGCACC
Source organism: Rhynchosporium graminicola (assembly GCA_900074885.1). NCBI lineage: Eukaryota > Fungi > Ascomycota > Leotiomycetes > Helotiales > Ploettnerulaceae > Rhynchosporium > Rhynchosporium graminicola. The sequence continues at coordinate 403,823 of FJUW01000038.1, forward strand.
AGCCTCGCCCATCACAGTCCCAGACCATGTGCAGACTCCACCAAACGGTTATCCACCGTCACCAACTGCAGCTTCTGATCATACGCACACGCCTCCACGAGGATACCAAAACGTGCCAGGAGGCATTCCGGATCACATTCAAACACCACAACGCGGATATCAGACCCCGCCTTCAGCAATTCCAGAACACGTCCAACCCCCTCAACGAGGCTATCAATCGCCCAGTTATGTACGGAATCAAGCACCTCTGCCAAGCATGGAATATGCCACAGCGCCCGCAAACTACTCTCCATCCCAAGGATATGACAGTAGCTCAAATTCACACATGAATGGTTACAGTCAATCACCAGGGAACTTCACATCTACCCCTCCAATTCAGCCGCCACAAGAAAATCGATATGATCCTGTTCCTAGGAATGATTACTCTCAAAGCAATTCAACAGAACACTTTCGTGGAGATGAAGACAATACCGATTTTCGAGACCTTTACAGTTCACGACAACAACAGAGTCCTTACGAACTCCCTCAACAGGGTGACTTTGGCTCCCCTCCAAGCCCGGGTGGCCCCCCTCCGCCTCCACCGGCACACAGAACCAGGACTCGAAGTCACGTTAGTCCTCGTCCAATAGAAACCCAAGGCAGCTACGGCTTTTCTCAGGAGAGCCGATCTCCAAACCAGTATGTTACATCACCGCAGGAAGTTTATCAGCGTCCTGTACCAATTCATCCTCAAAGCAATTCATATCAAGCATACAGCCCAGACAAGGCACAAGAGCAATCTCGCCGCTCAGCATATGGAAGCTATCAGCAGTCGCCTTCTCGCCATCAATCTTATGACCCTAGGTACAACGGGGATTATGGTGCTATGCAACCGACGGTAGAAGATGCGCCTCCATCTCCCGGAGGGAGCTATTCTGTATTGAGAAACGGATCCCGAGTATCACAACAGGATGAGCGACGGTACGATCAAATTCCCTCTCCAGCACCTCTTAATTTGAGTGGTCGAGGGAGTGCCGCATCAGGACGCAATAGCATTTCGAATTCGACTACTCCAACTCATCAATATTCAAACACTTCTATGGGTTATCCGGCCAATGAATCTCGGAGTTCATTCAGCCGATCACAAACAGATATGTCGGTCAATTCCCGGCCTTATAATTCGATGCAATCGCAGGATGGCACTAGACCTCAAATGGGAGGTTCTCCAAGCTATCAACAACCTAGAGGACGTTCGGAAGAACAAACGGGCATGGCTAATTATGCCCTACCGCCAGTCCCCGCAACATTGGTTCCTGGCATGGATCCTATGATCGCGCAAGAGATCCAGGAGAGAATTTATGATGAAAAGCGAGCAAGTTACAATCAAGGAGCTGGAAACTCAGCACGAGGGAGATACCAAAACTCACCACAACACCAGCAGAACAAACCTAGACTTTTGTCCTACCACGAGGATGAGACAGCTTTCGTACCAGCTGCCGCTGCATACGATGACCGTCAAAATCGTTTCTCCACCGCAACTGTTCCTGTTGTCAAGCCTCGGGCTATCTCGCCGGATCCTCGGGCGCCTATGCGCAAGTCTGTTAGTCCTTCTCCAAGACCATCCGATGATACGAGGAGGCTGTCAGGTGTGCCTTTCGGGCCAGACTCCTACAACGCTCTGAATCCAAGTCTGGTCGGATCCGTTTCTACTCCGGCTCTCAGTGCTGCATACGATACCAAGATCATCGATCCAAATGCCAAAATTATCACGCATGATGGCCGAGAGATCGATCCCAGCGATCATATTCCCGAGTCAAATTACGCACCTCTCTTGGAACAAAAAGGGCCTAAATATGCTTCACAGCTTCCGGACCGAAATTACCGACCACCACCAACTGCTCATCAGCTAGTTTCGGCCACAGGCCGCAGACCATTGAGACAAGCTGGCAGGCCTCACTCTATGGTGACTTCGTCGCCCATTTACATGAATAATACCCCACCGTATGACCCAGTCACCCCAACTGGACGAAATCGTCTTCAGAAGAAGGCCAATCGAATGTCGGCTCATCCAGCACAAAATTCGAGTCCCTTGGCTCCTATTAGCCCTTTTCAGGACAATAATTACGCCCAGAGGAGTCGTCCAAGGTCTCATTCGACTGATCCTCAGTCCTATGAGAACTTTCCTCCTGGGTATGGAGGCAGTCCTGGGTATAGAGGCTCTGCAGGACCTCCACCTATTCCTGCAAAAGTGCCGATGGGCATGAACGGACATCCGCCATCTCAAGCAAGTGGTGGTGATGCGTGGGCATTACTAGAGGAGATGAAAAGCATTGATCTAGGACACGGTCGTGCAAGACGTCGTGGCTATTAATGATCCGACAAATAAAGACGATATGTCATTACTATCTGTGTATAACTTATAATTTCCTATTTTATATACTCACGAGTTTTCTGGGTCCATTTCTTTGGCTTTAATGATTAAGCTGGCTGGGATGTGGATAATGGTTAGAAGGATCAGAGGAATTCTCGCAGGTCAAGCTTGAACAAGGTCATAGGGTTACACGGCTTTGTTGGCGTTTTTGATAGCACGGGAGGCTCAGATTTACAATACGCGGCTAGAAAGAATTTGCTGGTGCAAAATTCTGTGTAATGAGTGAAAAGTTCAAAATCGAATCTTCTTTCATAACAATTCTTCAATGCCATACTTCCCTTCCTCGAGGAGCTCCATTCACGCCCAGCTTCAGCCGCTGATATACGTCGGAGCAGCCCCTGAGTACTTGGCTGCAGCAAAGCAACAGACGTACGCTTAGGTAGATAAAGCTCAATGAGTCCAGGCTATGGAAGCCACTGAGAGTAGTCCCTCACAGACTCGAAAGCCAAACGACCTTCCTATTCAGGCTTGACCCAAACCCGTCAACATGCCAATGGGATGATTCGGATTCTGTTCCTTTCGCAGAAAATTTATAGCGTTCACCGAAGGTTATCCCGCGTACTCAGCGAATTCCGGCCATTGTTTTGGCACCGAAGTAATGCCTTGGAGGCCATCCATGAAATTCATCTTTTGGGACCGAATCTCCAAGACATTTATGGGGTACCCAGCACCGTTTTCCCCCGCGGTATCCCGCTGGTAATCAAGATGTGTCTGGCCAAGCATATCGTGCAGCTCTTGGTGTTTATCCCCACCGATCCTCGGCTTCGATGTGATATTGTCAATTTTTGGACCTAGAAACTTTCAAAACATTCCGGGAACTCAGATGAGATATAGTGTCCCCTGTGTTTCCAATAACACATTTTAAGGGGCTACGTAAATTCCTTTTATTACCAGGGAGACCGGCGAAGAGACCTCATTCAATTATTGACCGAGTCGAGAATCTCGCTTAATCTTTTCACCCGGGCAGGCAGGCAGGGTCAAGATAACAACCCTAGTGCCAAGGCAGTCCCCCGCGTATGCGATCCATGAAAATGGGTCTGGGGAAGGTTCTACAGTATCTCTTGGGTCCGTCGTGGGTCGGAACCTGCTGTCATCGAAATACAGGACCATATCCAAGCGAAACTTCCCTAACCTCCGTGTACTGGATGGGTTCAGACCCACAAAGAAACAAGTAGTATAGAACTTCATTCTCATCTGTGTACGAGATATGTGCTGTCTACTCTATGGTAAAGCTGTACTATCATGGAAGTCGAGCTGTGTCTAGAACCACTCGGTGAAGACGCCCTCTTTCAAATTACAAGCTGTCTGGCATGGAGATATATGATACCCTGGGTTATAAGCGCCCGTCCCTGGTCCGAGCCTCCAAGATTCGGGAGTGAACACCAACTCGGACATGTTCCGTCAGCCTTCATCGCTTAGCAGATATCTGATACTACAAAGCACATGCTGGGGAGACTTTGTATGGCCTGATTGTTGCCCTTTGGGTTCCTTGGGACTCCCAGGATCGCACCCATCCCTAGGAAATCGAACCGTGTCCAAAAATCATTTTTAAGGAAACATAGAAAACAAGCCACCAGATTACTACGAATGGAAATTAATAGCCTTGAGAGAGTTGTCCAAGCTTTGAACTGACGGCGTCCCCGATGGTGATATATCTCTCGTGTTCCTGTTCTTAAGTACCTGTAATCCCAGGTCTACCGTCCTAGAGTCTCTCTATTCTTCTGAGCTGAAAAATCTCCTAAGTCCTGTCATCCACGAATCAAACTCTCTCGGTAGTAAAATGCACCCTTCACAAATCCTCGCGGTCTTGGCTGGCACATATTCACTTTTGAATACTTCAGCGTACGTCCTACAACACTTACAACCCTTCCCTTAACCAAGTGTCAGTATTAAGAGATTTCTCATAGATGGCTTGATGAAGTTCCCGTGCCAGATGCGGTCTATGGATCGAATCCCGTAGGGATCTTGACGTATAGCAAATCTGGTTTTATGTCCGCGACACTCACTTCGACGGACGTGGAGAACAGACCTACAAACCTCACATTTCCATTCAAGGAAGGTCAGACAGACGTCGATGTCAGTATCAAGCTTTCTCTGTCTTCTCATTCCCATCCGAAAAGCCAATAATTCACATTGTAGGGGCGACATGAGTGCTTGACAGACAATCCAAGCTTCAGGTTACAAGATGTCGCGTGAGATAAAATGCCAAATGCTCATTTCAACATAGTGGGCCAAGGTTGGAAGACATTCCATCGGCTACGCAGGACGTCTTCAGATCAGTACCGCTATCCCGGCAACAAGGACGCATGGCCAGGTCATCCATGGTCCATTGACTGTCGCAAACGTTCCTTCTATGGCTGGCGCAAGTCACATACGCAACTACACGCTATATGAGAACGGAAAGCTCCTCCTTATTGCGTCGCAGAGGGATTCGAGGAATAGAGGAGAGCTTTGGTGGAGGAGGCTGGATTAGGAGTTGGAATTTGGGATTTTGAGGACTGCAAGTGAAATCCTTGTATGTGTTTTATGGCCGATGATCGGAAAGGATTGATATCTTGGGACGAAAACTCGAGATTTCGGGTGGGAAATAATGCGCTTATGTGAGACATATAATTTATTGCTGCGACCCAGCTGAATTAAGTAGCTTTCTTCTGCTTCGCTATCACTGGCAACATTGCCATCTCTCACCAGAAATAGACTCTTTCACGGACTTGGTAGATACATCAAGGCGAGCAATGGTCAACTGGATGAATACTCGCACGGTAATAGTGGTGAAATTTCCGAGCTTCCCGACAAATGTACTCGAAGCCTTTTGAATAGACAATATCTCCAGCTTGCACGACCTTGGCAACGTTCCAACGTTGCCCGTAAATACCTGACCACAATTACACTCACATCATCGGTTATACCTTAACGTTGCCAATCGATTTGCCACCAAATATCAAAAGTGCAAACATTTCTGATCCTACAGCTGAGAGATATACCATGGGGTCTTCTGCCTCGTCATCATTCACACCTCTTCAATCTGGCACCCGGACCTCCGGAGCCCTTCGCTTAGCTTCTCGCGATTGTTCAGATCGTTTGGCCTTGATTTTGCTGGAACCCGAATAGAAAGTCTAGTCTTGCGATTTCTATGGCTTATAGTCTCTAGGTAGAAATGCAACATATCCCAACTCATTTCCAAAAAGACACCAGATCATCTCCGTCTCGTCCTCGGCAAAAATCCGCCGCTCTTCCATCAACACGTCAATCCATCACTCCCAACTCCCTCGCCCCTCTCTTCTCCCACAAGGTCCACCAACCCATCACGCGACCAAAAATCACGATCCACAAACCCCAACCCAGGCACAACAGTCTCGCTAATCAATCATGCCTGACTCTCCCTCCCTCCCTCGCAATCCGGCAGCAGAAAACTAGCTTTGAACTTCCCGCCCTCCACGACCCACTGCAACCTCTCTCCGTTCCGAACATCGTTGTCCACGATGAAACTCTCGAGTCTATACTGCCCCTTCGAAGCATTTTCGTCGGCGTGGATAATGACATATCGTCCCCGGCCACGATGGAGCGCGTGTACCGTTCGTGCTGCGTTGCGGTGAAAACCACCCTGTGGGCCGGAGGGAGTGAGGAGATAGAAGTTCGTTGTTGAGGGGGAGCGGAGGTCGGGGTTGAATCCTGGTCGGTGGGGGACGATACCGCTTGTGCTGGATGAGGGTTTGGATGGGAGGGGTGATGGGATTGTGTGTGTTGAGCGGTCGGTTTCGGCGTAGTTGCCTGCTTCAATGTGAGGGTGGAGATTGAGAGCTTTGATGAGTGTGTTTACGGAGGGAGGTTCTAGGGGTTGGTATTGAGGAGTTGGAGGGTGGGAAGGAGGGTGTGAGTTTGGTCATTTTGGTTACTTGATGGGCATCAGATATGTAGAGAAGCTGTTTTTGTTTGGAGACAAAAGCTTTGTCTATTCCTATCGAGTTTCGTCTCAAAGATCTACTGATATAAGTAAACGGCGAACATAATAAGCACTTGAGTCGCCCATGTTCCAGTCAGCAATAGTGGGGTTTCGGGTATTAAACTCTCTGGAAATCAAACTCTCTGGAAATCACTCGTGTACCTGTAGAGGAATGCTATGTGTATTCTGTGTCGAGCGAGACAGAGTTGACAAGTGCCGTAAAGGGGCGGTTCTGGATACCAGTCACTAACGGGGAAGGCTGCAATTTGGTAGAATGTTGGTAGAATTGAGGAGTAGATCAGAAACATACAAGAATCTTCGTTCTCTGCGAAGCCGTACGCTAGAGAAGAGAGATGGCTACTCAGAGTTGGGGCCTTACAGTCAATCTCAATGATCTTGCTACAGCAAAAGTTGAAAAGTTATTGTTGTTTGGCTGGCTCGCTTAAGCTGCGGGTATTGAATGATGGCGCCAGCGACAATACCTGCAAGCAAATGTCTAAATTTGTGTTTCAGAATGAGTAAAAGACGGTGCGACTGATTTCATAGGCCTAGGCTGATGCCCATGTCTCCTCTTAGATTCTGTCGATAACCCGGTGACACGACCCGATCACGTGATTCACACATGACTATCGCATAAGCAGGCTAGTCTAGCCTGTACTATCCCCCTCCCGGTCCAATTCCTAGCGCGGCCAGGGAATTGCCGGGATATCTTGGGCCGATTGTTTCCAATGACCCGACTTTTCCGAAAGATTATTTTGCATGGCTCAACTACTCAAACAGGTGGATGTAGAGGGAATTGTGTTTGGAAATGCCTAACTAAATAAAATAAGGTTATTCGCTTATAACTATATGTAGAGGTGTTGCAGAGAACACGAAGGAGAGGTAATTAAAAGGCAATAGAAAGAGAGTATATATATCGAAGCAAGTTTACTAACCTGACTATATATCAAAGCAAGTTTACTAACCTGACTATATATCAATAGTAGCTTCCTCGATCCCAGAAGACGAATTACAACGCGCGCTTAATATACTCGTTCCAGAAGAAGAATATAAATATACCTTATATATAACGCCTCGCTCTTAGTAAGTCCTAGCTTATATCTCTCGGGTATAGCTTGATCGATTATAGCTTCTTTAAAGGCTCCCAGACTATCAAATTTATCATCGAATTCAAGGGATGAAGGTCTCTCCTAAAAGGCTTGAAGAATTAGATCTTCGTTAAGCTGCTCTAGAAGGCGAACCTCTAGGTCCACAAAAAGGTCGTTATTACCTGCTACTAAAGCGTTAAGTTGCGTAGTAGTAATAGGTACGTCTACTATGATAGTAGAAGGTCTGGTGGTTTGAATTTAATTCTGGATCTCAGGAATGTTCGGGTTATGCGATCGATTTCTACGGTTTACATCGCCCGGCATAAAGCAGCAGCCTGTTTGTATGGTTGAGCCATGTAAAATAATGTTCCACTATTTTCGAGGCGTTGGAAACAATCGGCCGATGTTTTGTGAATAATCTGGACCGTGCCAGCCTTGGTACGCTAGGAAATGAACCGGGGAGGGGGAGGCGGNGGGGTGTGGGGACGGGGCAGTAGTTTCGCTCGCTCGCTCGCTTGCTCTCCCAAACCCCGGGTTTGGCTAATGCGAATCTAGAAGCATTGTCCCCAGACTTCCCGACCAAGCTCTTAAGCCGGCGATCAACCAACCCGAAAATTGGTCTTCAAAACAGGGCCGAGGAAGTCTGCCTTTCACATTGCAGGCAGGCTTGCAGCATCCACGAGACGCGGGATGATACGACAACTTCACTCTCATTTGGTGAGGCGGAAAAGATGAGGATGAGGATGGGTATGGGAAGGGATGGAGGGTGAGCTTCATGGGATGAGGCTTAAGCTTATTGTTATAATGGCGGCGATGCTTCCCCGCAGTGGGGCGTAAGCAGGTCGTCGTTGTCGTCGTCGTCGTCAGTCGTCAGTCATCAGTCGTCCTGTCCTGTCTCTATTCGGATTCAGTGAGCAAGCTATGGAAGTCGGGTTTGTCAGCACAGCCGAGCTCTTCCTGCTTCCTGCTTCCTGTCTACCCGAAGTCGCCGAAGTCGGACAACTCTACGCCTCTCTTCTCTTCTCCTCTCGCTCGTCTCGTCTCCTAGTACACTCGAGGCTCTTCCGAAAATATGGTTCTAGCGATAGACTATGGTTTAGATAGAAGCAGTCAGCTGCTCCGTTCGAAGCTGCGAACAAGCGTTCCTGAAGCCGAACAGATTGGCTCCGATTGTTAGTGGCCGCTGACCAAGAGGCTGAAGAAGGAACGTCTACAAGTCTAGGAGTCTAGGAGTCTAGCTAGCAGGTAGGTAGGTAGGTAGGTAGGTAGGTTGGCAGGCAACGGTCAATAGCCGGGACTCTTCATTCAGTACCTCGTGATATAGAAGACAATTTGTGACCGGCATGCCAACTCAAGACTATACTTGCTTGGTAAGGTAGGTAGGTAGTCAGTCACTAATCCTTGGCAGTGCTGCGTCATCCAAGATATTCGATCATCACCATGCAGTTGTTGGGATGGGATGGCGGGGAAGCTGTCTCGGTTGTGTTGCCCACCAACGCGGGCTACAGTAGTAGTTGTAGTAGTAGTAGTAGTAGTAGTAGTAGTAGTAGTAGTAGTAGTTGTTGTTGTTGGTTCGGTCGGAGTTGCTGGAATTTTCATCAATCACATAAAATGTAAACGATCCTCGTTTTCCAATTTCCAATTCCTCACTTTTGCACCTCTCCCTCTCCCTATCCCTCTCAATCTCTACATCTATCTTCCCTCCCAGGCCATACTAAAGATGGTGGGATTAATGAAGGCTTGGGAAGTTGCAGCTTCACTTACAGTAGTTCTCTGCACTGGAGTTTCTGCAGTAACTGATTTCTCACCACTAAGTGGGATCTCGGATTGGGATCAAAGTGACTGGTCATTGACGGCAAACACTTTCATTCCAGGTCAATTCCAATCCCGATTGTCTCTGTCCAATGGGTGAGTGCTGCAACCTAATTGTTAAGGAAAATGATCTAATCGGATCTAGATATACTGGGGCATCACTTGCGGCTGCTGGCCCGTTTTTCGAGGTCGATGTGAATCAGACAGATGCTAGCGGTACACAGCCATCGAACGGCTGGCCTTTATACAGCACCAGGATTTCCTTTGCGACCATCGCCGGATTCTTTGACGTGCAGCAAAATGCAAGTGGTACCAATTACCCGTGGCTGAACCAATACGGCTGGGAATCTTTCATTGCTGGCATACCTCACCCATCTGCCATAGTCTTCAAATTTGGTGATGACTACTTGGATGCCACAGTCAGTAATAAGACGATCGCCAACTTCTCGTCGAAAATCTCCTTCAAGACTGGTGTCGCCGAATGGGCCTATACCTGGACCCCAGAAACTTGTGGTGCAACCTTTAATGTTTCGTATCAAGCTATTTATAGCAGAGAGAGACCCAATGTTCTCGCTGTAAAAGCTACCATAATTCCTTCTGGAGATATCAGCGGTACCGTGACCGACTTATTAGATGGACGAAGTGCTGTGCGGTCTTATCTGAACTTGAAAGGATTAGACAAGAACAGCAATATTGTCTATACTTCAGTTCACCCTGAAGGACTTTCTAACGTCACCGCTTGGATCGTGTCCGGAGCCAACTTCTCAAATGGGTACTCTGATCTAGCTTCAAGAGCCGTGGCAGACGGGTCCTTTGTGGGCATGAATGAGACTACCATGGGCCAGACCTACAACATCAGTCTCAAAGCTGGAGAACCTGCAACCTTTTACAAATACGTCGGTATTGCATCCAACGACAAGTTTGCTGATGCCGAAGCTACTGCGCGAACGAGCCAGAAGTTGGCCGAGCAAGCTGGTTGGGATACTCTAGCGACAGAACATGCGGAGGCATGGGGCAAGATCATGACGGAAAGCGCTATTGATAACTTCACCGATCCAATCACTGGGCAATTGCCAGATAGTCCAGATATCAAGCTTCTTCAGATTGCGTCCGTCGCGAACGCATTCTATCTCCTCCAGGCCCTTCAGCCAGACGGAAGCGGGCTCAACGATGAAAGTATCTCTGTCGGTGGTCTCGTATCAGATTCGTATGCTGGGCTTAGGTTTTGGGATGCGGATTACTGGATGGCTGCTGGGTTGAACATCGCCTTCCCCGGTTGGAGCAAGCAAATTAGCAACTTGCGAATCAAGCAGTACGCCCAAGCTTTGGCCAACGCTGCTTTCAACAACTTTCCAAATGGTTCCGCGCTCTACTCCTGGACCACTGGACGATACGGTAATTGCACAGGTACAGGACCATGCGTTGATTATCAATACCATCTGAACCATGACATAGCCTTCAACCTTATCCAAGAATACAACATCACGAAAAATGAGACCTGGTTCAACAATGGCCCGAAGCAAATCATCGAGAGCGTCGCTACCTCGGTATCTAATCTGCTCAAGCTCAACTCAACAACCCAGAAATACGACATCTACAACATGACAGATCCAGACGAGTATGCCAACAATATCGACAATGGAGCATTTACTCTAGCTTCCTCTTCCGAGCTGTTGAAGCACGCTAACGAGCTACGATTCGAGCGTGGCGAGCCGATCAACGAGACGTGGAAGACCCAGGCGGACAATGTTGCATATCCAGTGGCGGACTCGATGATCACGCTCGAGTACTCAACAATGAACAACAGTGCTGCAGTAAAGCAAGCCGATATTGTCTTGATCAATTACCCTCTGGTGTACAGCAGGAACTACACTGCCACCCAGAAATTGCTTGACTTGGACTACGTAAGTCAATATCAAGATTGAATTGTTTCCGGGGACTAACCGATAGTAGTACGCGAATCGCCAGAGTCCCGATGGACCAGCAATGACCTACTCTATCTTTGCAATCAACGCAAACGAATTGTCTCCGTCTGGGTGCTCGGCCTACACTTACACACAGAATGGTTTCGAGCCATATCTTCGAGCACCCTGGTATCAATTCTCCGAGCAAGTGAACGACGATCCCGACACGAATGGCAACACGAAACCCGCATTTCCCTTCCTCACAGGTCACGGAGGTGCCAATCAAGTCATTCCATTCGGGTACTTGGGGATCCGAACGACTCAATCACAGCTATTCATCGATCCATCTTTACCTCCTCAGATCCCATACGTGAAAGTCCGCACTTTCTACTATGCCGGTGCAACTTTCACAGCGACCATGAACAGCACCCACACGAACCTGACTCGCTTAGCCACCGGCTCTAGCGTGAAGGTCGTGGATGTATCTGCCAACACAACAGTCGGCGTCCTAGTCGCATCCCACGACCTCGAATTACCGCCCACGACCTACACACTCGCCATCAATCAGACAATAACCGTTCCCAACCGTCTCTACTGGCAAGAAGTAACCTCAGAAGGCAACATCAACCAATGTCTCCCCGTGATATCAGATTCCAGATACGCGCAAGGTCAATTCCCATTCGCAGCCATAGACGGCGCCACAGCCACCAGATGGCAACCGATCAACAACGAAACCGCATCCATAACCATCAACATGACCACCACTTCTCCACAGCTCATCTCCAGCATCCGCTTCGACTGGGGTCTGCGCCCTGCACGCTCAGCTGTCGTCTATCTCGGCAATTCGACTTCGGACGTAGCTGATACCACGAACGAAGTCGAGATTATGATTCATGGTATTGAGCCTAACCAGCCGTTCGATGCTGCGGCTGCCGCCAATGGTACGGATGAGGTGTTGCCTGTTCAGGGTAATGTCACGTCGTTTAGTGTTGTGGGCGGGCAGTGGAGTGGTAATTATGTGCGTTTGGTCATTGAGGGGTGTTGGGAGGAAGACGGCGATGGTGCTACGGTTGGAGAATTCGAGCTCATAGCTTCTTCGTGAGTGGAATATGTTGCTCTTATTTCCGGTCTTGGTTGAGGCGTGGAGTTGGAACGGCGTTTTCGTCGGCGATGATATAATTTTGATAGCGCTTGAAGGGTTGGTTGATAGCTCGTTGCTGATCTTTATGAGGATGATATATGCCTGTATCGAGTGTCATCATTTCATGTCCGGTGAGAAAGGTCAAGCGAATTCTTGAGGTCAAGTAACAAGTAATATGCTCTAGTATTCGAAAAATTTCGAAACATGCCTGCAGCAGATATTATCTCAGTTCTTGTCCTGTGTTTTTCGTGACTGAGGCTAAGCAACTTTGTCTTGCGGAATGGAGTGACTAGCCAGGTACTGTACAGTTTCCAAGATCGCAGCTCGAGTTTTGTAGAAGTCACAAAAGTAACCCATGACATAACCCGGAGTAACAAGCCAGAGTCATCTAAGTGTTTAGTCACTTCGTTGAAGTGGAACTCTGAGTTTTTTCTTCAATTCTCAACCTCGCCTAACCCCTAATCGAAGTTTATCAACCTCGCTTTGAACTGTCATTCGGGTTTACAGGTTCCTGAGTCGCTTCGCCCCGGATTGAAGTTTATCATAACAGCCTCTATGAACCTGTAAATGAATTCAAAGTTTACCAGCGATCAAGACGCCTCTCTTCGTACTGGTCAATACCAGCACTTCTCTTTCTTTTGTTGTGGCTTTGTGCATGACCTTGAGAACCTGGCGAGTTGGCTTGGGGAAACGCGATATTCCCGACTATCCATCCTACCCTCCAACGGTGTATCTTCTAGACTGAGACTTTTTCATTCGATACCCGACTTGCTGTTCAGATGGCTGCTCCTGGTCTGTCAACGAGTCGGCTGAAAGGGAAGTAGCTCAATCATGCTTCCTCTCTTTTCAGAACTCGAGTACTTCTCTCGCAGAATATGTATTGATTTCCAGGACAATATCAAGAGAATACTTGAAAGGAACTTAAGTCGAACAACGCATAACCTCGAGCGATTTCTTGGGCCATAGTATGGTAATGTGCACTGCGAACAATTTCTCCTGCCTTATTATAGTAAGACTCATTGCGAATCTTACCATACGAGACTTTGGCCTGAAGGTCTTTCCGGTTTTGGATATTTGACAGCGCGCCTAGGTCTAGGAAGTGCCGAGCGATCTGTTGAAATCCATGTTGCACACCCCAGTCGAGAGGTTCAGCACCATTGTCATCAATTGGGGAAAGAATTAGACTGTTTCCCATCAAGAGAATAAGTCCAGAAGAATCATGATGGGCCTTCAAATACATTGCGACTGCCTTGTGGTCCCTTAACCAGTCGACGTTCACCCCTTCGAATAGGGGGAAAGTTGCAAGATTATAATCTTGGTTTGTAACGACCACGGTCGTAAAAAGTGACTCTCCAGATGATGGTCTGAAGTTTATGTCGGCTCTATGATCTAGAAACAGCTTCAGAGCTTTGCAATGAGAAAAGTTAATGTAGTCTCTGTAAGCGATTTGGAAATCTCGGCGTTTCTGCAGTTCTTTATCAGACTTCGCTATGTGATAAAGAATGAGCCGAACAATATCTTCAGACCCATCCTTAACTGTTCCTATTAGTGGGGATACTCTTGGTTGGCCTTGACTTCTGCTCCATATCCGAGGAGTACGACTGCCCCTGTTTTTCCGCTACGGGCTGCTTCCCAAAGAGCAGTCGGAAAATCGAATCGAAATCCTGCATTGACGTCTGCACCTTTTCGTAAAAGTAGCTCTGTCATTAATAAATAACTTTCGATGGGTCCTCGGATGCTTTGATAGATTGGTGATCGGATTCTCCCGTCCGCAAGATCGATGTCGGCCCCAGACTCCAGAAGCCAAATCGCTAAGGCTATATGACATCCGAGTGCTGCGAAGCCTAGCGCTGTTTTTTCGTGACGGATAGAATTGAGGTCGACGCCTTTGCGAAACAGACTCTTCGCTTTGTCCACATCACCAGCTTCGCAGGCTTTTGAGAACGCGGCGTTATAGCCGAGAACTCGAGCCATGAGCTTTGTGATGCGTGGGGTACGCACGATGTTATAATTGCGTCGACGACTTGGTTCGTTCGCGTCAAAATGATCGTGCGCCGTTGGAAAAGAAACAATATCTGTTGAAGCCTCGAAACCATCATCGTGTATCTCAAATCGGTCGCTCGGTGCGAAACTTCTTTTAGTCAAGCTCATCCCTGTAGAGTTTTGAGAAACCGAAGATTGAAACTTAGACTGTGAACTCGGCGGCTTTGTTGGCAGGTGATCTATCTTTGAAGACCTTTGATTTGACGATAGGCTCGATGATTCTACGTTGATGCCGTCCGAATGCAAGTATTCATGATTGGACTCATTGTTCTGTTCTTCAAAGTGTCCCGATCGAGTGGCCTTTTCGAACCAGTTCATGATAAATGGCCTGTTCGCCTCGAACGCCAACACCGAAATTCCAATATTTTCAAGCTCTTTCCGTATCGCTCTCCATGTTTCTTTTGCAGCCGGAGCAAGTGACTCAACAATCGCAACTGTGATGACTGATCTTTCGTACTTGCCATCTTGAAGTTCCTCGACAAATCTATTGAGTCTTCGCTGCAGGTTACTTGCGAAATCCTGGAGACATGGTCAGCCAAAGCTACAAATACAAGCAGCATTTTGAAACATACACCAAGAAGGTCGTTAAAAGTATAGTGTTAGAAGTTAGTCTCGCTCTCAACCCTGTAACATCATTGGAACCCCATTTCATTCGATCCCAGGTACGTCGACTTTGAGGTCCCATACTTTCATACTTTGTGAGAAGAATTTGCAAGTCACTCAACACGCTGTGGCAGCCACTTCCAATTGTCGCGAGGTTGAGCTTCTTGGATTCTGTCAAAGGCTCATCTGCAAGAGCCTCTTCTACTTCTTTCAGGACAGCATGCAGAAGTAAGACTTCGGTCGACATGTTGCTGAAGCTTTCGGGCGCGTCTTTGCATGACTTATACACAGCCCAGGCGAGTTTACCGACAGCGAGAAAATCGCCTACTCCGAAACCGAAGCTCATGGCGCTTATTGTTGAGCTTCTGTCGCTCGGTCCCAGGTAATTATCGTGAACAAGTGACCACCCTACAGGATCGAAACCGACAGGCTTGCAGTGTAGAAGCCTCCGTGGGAACTGTTTAAAATGTCTGTTGATATTGACACTCAGCGGGGCAGATATTGGATGCGAGCAGACAAATGAAGAGGGTAGGAAGGGAAAGGTATGGACTCAGCCTTATGCCAAGGTATCTGCCTAAGTGCACCTGCACATGCCAAATCAGGTTTGTGCCCAAGTATCACGTGTACTGCCAGACGTCCAAGTAGGTACCTCATTCGATCGACAACTCAGATAGACAGGGAATGAAGTCAGATCTAGTTCTTTAGCTTTCACTTTGAAAGTTCTTCGAGAACACTAACTACGAGCTGCAAGTCTCTCTTCACGTCAACTTTCCACGTGCTCACAGCAATCCTACAAGCAGGCTTTCCATCCCATTTCGTACCCGACACATACATCTTTCTCGTAGCGTTGATCCTCTTGACCAAGTCCACGTTGAACCTCTCATTCTTAGCCTTGAAAATGACAATTATATGAACATCGTCAAAATTTCCACTCTGACTTGGTTGAGTCGCTAGAAGCTCAAAGTCGTCGGACTCGGTCAAGAATTTCGATACCTCTCTAGCTAGTCGCACTTGTCTGGCGAACATCTCTGCAAGACCCTCTCGGCCATAAGCGAGGAGAACAGCATATACCGGAAGAGCCCGGAAGCGACGTGAATTCTCGAGACCGTTGTTTAAAGGAGAGGGAATGGAAGACTCTCCTGCTGAGAGATATGCTGCGTTCGGGTTCTGGAAGATGGATGAAAGAATATTGGTCGATCGAGTGAAGAAGAAACCACAATCATATGGCTGTGCAAGGCATTAGCATTATTCAGACACGGAGCTGTAATTACAAACCACGTTGAGCATTTTGTGTGCGTCGCCACAGATAGAGTCGGCGAGTTCAATTCCAGATGCATATTTCCTCAAGGTGGCAAACTCCACTGTAGATGGTAGACATCGTGCGAATATTCCAAAGGCTGTCAGACTTCAGAACTTCAATCAAATTTGATAGGCATGGACTTTTCATACCTCCATCGATGTGCAACCACGCGCCATATTGGTCACAAATCTCTCGAACCTTCTTCAACATATCCGGACCATCGGTTGCAAATCTTCCAGTATTGACTTCTCCCATACTCAAAGCAACAATACTCACCACACCCTCTGTCGCGATTTCCAATTCCCGCTTAAGAGCATCAACATCCATTTTCCATGGCTCGTGTTTGTTGGTCGCGATATCTTTCACCGCCGCTCTTCCAAGCCCAACAATGCTCCCAGCTTTGTATAAGGAGCTGTGACCCATCGTGGTCAATACTTGGATCTCTTTGATGCCAGCCTTCAAGCATGCTCCCAAGAGTCCGAGTTCTCCGACCCCGCCACTTTCGCCTGCGGCTTTCAAGCGGGCATCAACAACAGCCTCTCGGCCACATGCCAATCCCATGACATTGGCACCAGTTGCACCAGTGGTGAAAGTTTTCCCAACCCAGCCATCTCCAAGATCTAGCAACTCAACAAGCATGCTCAGAGCCTTATCCTCTACTGCAGTCGCAATACTCTGATCTGAGAGATGGACTTGCAAATTTTGATCAAATGCAGTAACAATGTTGTCGGCGATTTCTGCGATGGGGAAGACGCCTCCGGTCACGAAACCATAGTAATTTGATGAAGTCTTCGGTCCGTTGAATCCAGGGGTAAGATCGGTCAGGAGATGAGCTGTGGTTGCTTCTTGGCCCAAGCCAACAGCAGGAAGAGCGAGAGAGAGACTCTGGGCTGCGTTTTCTAAGTTTGGCACAGATGGAAGAGCATCGTTTGTCGTTGAGTCTACGATAAGCCGAAGCTTAGTGTAAGATGACGAGACCGAGAAAGACATTATGACTTGAATATTCGAGCTGGAAGAAACAACTTGGAGTTTCTGAAAGGCAGCTGCTGATGTAATAGGTCAAGAAGTGATGGATATCATTTCGAAGGGCAGTGAAGGATATTTATTTAGATGGAGATTTCGTGAGTCATCTAAAATCTTACCGATGACCAGGGAAACCGCCATTCATGTTATTGAATATGTCACCGCATATATCTCCTGTCAAGATAGTGGAAAGGGCAATGGCGATGAATTTGTTATCAAATCTGCGACGCGATCGCAAACTCCTTCCTTGCTTCGAAAGTGTAAGTAAAATCCCAAACTCCGAAACATGCAGTTATTTAAGCGAAAGTTGCCAAGGGTCGATAGCGGATTAATCTCCTACTTATACCTAGGTAAATCGCCAATTTAAGGGGTAAATGCGTAGCCAAATCGAAGTCATATGTTCTTTAGTGAAGCATTGAAGCAATGATTGCGATTAAGAGGTCATAGAGGTTTTGACCTTCCAAGGATTACGGATCTGCAGCTCAAGAGTCGTCCCTCCCCCAAATGTATATTGGTGGCGGATCCCCAGCAGCGTTGGCTTTCGATTAGACCCCGCAAAGAGCGATCATTAGCTACGCCAGAAGACATCGATCGCCCGAAGCCCATCGCCCGTTCGTCGTCAATAAAGAGTTGCTTTCCTACAAGTCTATTCGGATAATGTTCACTAAGGCTTCCTTCTTCTGCTGCAAGAATATGGCTCATCTGCAAGATAATCCCGACTCGGCCACTTGCTCCGCCCTAGCATTGATGAGCAAGTTGGCGTCCTGCTAGAAAAAATGAGGAGGTGCATGCAGCAGGCTCACGATAATATAATGTACTCGATTCTCCAAGCTGACAAGGTGCAGCTATCCGAGCGGCCGTCTGCACGAAGGCATGGCAGATCACAGTTGGTCAGGTAATGAAAATAACTCAATTCTTCAAATCAGCTGGACCCAACAATGGGGGAAATCCTCCCACCCACGAAGTCGCCAATTCTGAAGCCCATAGAGGTCACTATCCCGAGGAAATCGATCACATTGACGTGTTACAGCAAATCAATGCAACTCCTTGCTCTTCGGTAATTCTTGTCGCTATACTGCTGTATCACACAAACACGTGGTGCGGAAGGCTGAGGAGGGGTATACAGTAAGTAACACGGTGTAACACAGTCGAACAATTGACAAGTTGAAGTGGGAACATGCATCCGGGACCATGCAGTTCTTGACAAAGATTGAATACTAAGAGGCTTTCAGCACCTTCCTTTTACTTCCAACTTCATGTACGTTGAAGTATCATTATCTCCTCACGGTTTCTGACCACTGGTATCTCACTTAGGGTTCCACCAAGGTTCACCAGTCTGCACATGGTCCGCCACGCTGGAACTTGAGAACCAATGAGGTCTAAAGAACTTTTGTTCTTCTCCCTAACCCGCACCCAACCCACAAAATCAGCAAGGGATGGAGAGTTGTTGCATACTTTAGTGCTACTTGCGGACGTTACCGTGAAAGATGATTCGATACTCGGGAGAATAGTGGCAGCCCAAAGACTCCAGCGGCCCGGATGCAGAACCAAATCCATGTTCTTGGAATTCTCGTGTGTTGCCGCCATTTCCCAGTGCAGAGGGTCGGGCCTGCCGCACCACAAAAACAAGCCGTCCTATTGCGCAACACACTTGCTTCTGCTGACCCAGCCTGTCGGGATTGTCTGTCCTCTCTGTTCAATTCGCTGCTGCTCCCTTACCCCCTTCGAATATCATGCAGAGCCCTTAAATTAGGAGCGGTGTGTGGGGATGGAAGTCTCAGTATAAATTGGAAACTTTCAAGGAAACATCAGAAACATCCCGTCAAGAACTTCTTGTACATCATCAATACCAAAATGTCTGGCCATAGCACTCCACACCAGTCGAGCCCTCACACACCCTTGATAGCAGATGTGAGTTCCTGTCTTATTTGATTCAAAGGCAGGGTAGGGTTCTGACTTTCTTACGTCACCAGTCACCAAACCATTACTCGAGTCCAGATGCGTAAGTTTCCAGCAATCCGGAGACGAAAGTTGCACAAGAATACATCTGTCGTGTTTTTGTCATGCTGAACCATGTGCTCATGATTTCATCAGTGCGTCTAGATCTGTCGACAGCACTGTATATGAATTTCAAGAAGAAAATGGGCGTACATATCATGGATATAAAGCGGGATGTACGTGCTCACCCGTATCCTGGCTTCCAAACACTTACTCATATATTGCAGCTTATATGTATCCAAATGATGAAACAGAAATAGAGCGGCTCGACAGACAACATGCCATGTACAAACACGCCTTTAAAGGCAGGAACTATTTTGCACCGCTTTCGAAACCTCGGAGCATATTAGACATTGGCACCGGAACCGGTATATGGGCTATCGAGATGGGCGATGAATTTCCAAATGCTACGATACATGGCACTGACCTCTCTCCGATCCAACCTACGGAAGTCCCTGAGAATGTGAACTTCTTCATCGACGACGCTACGGAAGAGGACTGGGCAATTGCGCCGGCATCCTTCGATTACATCCACACTCGATTGCTTCTAGGATGTTTTGACAAATTTCGAGACGTCATCCGGAAGGGGTTTTACTACACATCACCGGGGGGCTACATGGAAAGCCAGGAACTTCTTCCAACTCCTTTTTGTGACGATAAGACAATGCCAAATGATTGGCCTTTAATAGAATGGTCGAAACATATTGATCAAGCAGGTAGTACGTAGCTATTATTCACTTCGTATACCCTATACCTCGAACTCACTTTCGGTTGAGAAACTAAAATGCTGCCTCTTTAGATCTGGCAAACCGACCCGTTCGGATAGCCCACAAGCTGAAACGCTGGTACGAAGAAGCAGGCTTCGTTGACGTGCAAGAGAAGATCATCCGAATGCCTGTCAATGGGTGGCCGAAAGACAAGCATGCCAAAACCGTGGGGAAACTGTCAGAAGCGAACTTCATCGAAGGACTTGGTGGATTTACCATGGCTCCTCTATTTCGAAATTTTGGTTGGAATAAGACCGAGATTGAGGTCAGTTCTAATCATCAGCACAGACTTTGCTGCTCAATACTGACTCACTATAGGTGTTCCTGGTGAATGTGCGCAAGGCCATCTCCGACAGGCACGTACATGCCTACTTCAAAGTGTATGTTGTCTGGGGACGGAGGCCTAAGAAGCCAAGGAGCTGAAGCTCTGCTTCATACGTTTTGACCGACCAAGTCTGTGTTGGGCCTTGACTCACGACGTGATGAATTAACGAAGAAAAAAGCTACTATTCGAGCGTGTTAGGTAGTTTCATGGCTGGATTTTGGCATATGGCCTCAAGCGAAGGGCGCACAATGGCGTTGTTGATTCTCTTTAGCAATGTATATTTCAAGGCAGCATTTTTGAAATGTCACATGATTCGAAGTGGTCAAATTTCTCGTGTTCATCTCAGATTGCACTACTGGGCATCTTCTCTGTGTACGTTTACCGACTTACTTCCTCGGGTGGCTCCGAAGGTATCCCAGCCCTGCGTGTGATTCGTACGTGGGACTTGGAGCTTCATCGAATCATGGACCAGAACTCTTGCTTTTGTTATAATGTTGCAGTTGGTCAAGTACGTTCTGATCCTAGTTCAGCTCGGTCAAGCCTTTGAATCAAGAGAACATTATGATGCTGCATTTTGATTCACAATTTCACAATGAGCTGCATATTCTCAACTGACTCAAAATTCAAGAGAGGAAGTCACTTTCACAAGAGATCCGCCTCGCTATGTGATATACCGAAGGATGTCACTACGACGAAAGTTCGCATGCTCATTTTCATCGGTTACCTAATGTACAGTCGTCTCCTGAGCAGCAGCTAAAAACATTCGTCTAACACGTAACCGTGCTGCGGTATTCTACACGGGATGTTGCAAACGCTCACATAGCTTCCAGACCCGAGGAGATTCTCTGGGAAGCCCCAAAGACCTCAAGATCGTACTTCGGAGGCACCCAGCCGTGTTTGGCCTTCGCGTATGCAAAAGTCTGTTCGGGCGAAGCATGGATGATACGGTCCGGTGCATCGTCGATCAGGACGATGGTCATGTGCGTCAGGCCTGTGGACTTCGAGAATACGGCTGCGACTTTAGCATTGGCGGAGAGAGAGCTCCAATCGGGGAACCTGAGATGCTGGATTATTCCTATCTCTTCCGCGGGATGCTGCCTGGGAGTAGAAATCCGGGGTCGAAATCGGTGGCATGGTGTACTGACACCGGGGACTGTGGTGGCTCGAAGGCGACGTCGAAGATATCGCGCGAAAAGTCAGAGAAGCCCGTGGGTGACTTTCGCAAAGCCCCGAACAGAGGACCCTCTTCAAACTGTTCGTATCGTGCTAGAAACAGCCCTCTTGAATGTCTGCAGCTGTGTAAGAGCGCACTTGGGATTTTCCTGCTCGGCGGACCTCCTTGCCTTGCCAACAACTCGGGCTTTGGCCTATGCCTACCACCAATTCGATATTTCAATTTGACGTTGCAAGGTCCCATGTCTTCGATACCTTGTTCAGATATCGCCCAACGAAGCTCAGGTGGTAGCTCAGCAAACATGGTAAAGATTCCAAAAGGTTCGTGAACTTCGTCCCGAGCTTGTGATAGTTGACTGCGCTCTGTATTGTCGAGGGAGCTCGTGATGATATCGCGTTGTTCGATCGTTGAGGTAGTGATGATGTGTTTCGTTTCTAGTACATTGAAGCCAGAAAGTCAATCGAGTCCTTCTTAAATACTGTACTTCTTGAGAGCGAACTTTTGAATATGATTCGTAACTAAGATTTCAAATACTGTGAATATGGTCTCAACCTATCGTGACTCGGCTTGATTGTATTGAGCCTTGGGTGATTCCGTGATAGCTTTTAACATCGTGCTTTGCAACTGAGCAGCTGATTGACTGTGAATATCTTTCTGGGACATGAATCCTCTATGTTGCAGCCTCCTAACCTAGATGAAACGGAATGACTCTAGATCTGCAAGAAAGAAACAAGCAAGGCCAGTAAGAAACATCTTGTCCAACACTCGCAACTGGTGAATGATTGTCCAAGATGGTATCTCACCGGTTGGAGTATGGCAGGAAAACGCTCTTTCACTCTCCTCTTAGGCATTCGAACTGCTAAGAATATCTCTTTGAAGAATGACGGGTGCTGTGCGGAAGCAATACTGACATGTCTGATGTCACTGAGGAACAAAACATTCGCCAGGAACTTCAAATTAGAAACCTAGCTAACAACCTCCCCCGACTCTCAGAAACTCTAGACTACTAAACGAACCGAAACCCAAATATCCAAGCTACTCAGAGCCTATTCCTCCTACACCTGTTACAAGCCTGTATATGGCATTGCTGGCACTCGAAGATGTAGTCCGGCAGATCATGTCGACACTCCTCGCATTCATGCGGGCCACGAACCCAGCGCCAGGAATTATGATCACATTCATGCCGCTCGACGAGATCCTGCATTACAGCTGCGAAGCGAGCTTCCCGCTGCTCAGGTGGCTGATGAACAGCTGCTCGACGAGCAACGACTACCTCCGTGCGAGCATACAGTCTATGTTCGTCCCACTGAGCACATTGGCAAGTCTTCCAGCGCTCGCCGCATTTGTAGCAGAATTCTGCTCGGCACGTACATCTGCAAAAGGTTAGGCAGGAGGTAAATTTGGAATGAGAAAGAGTAGACTGTGTACGAACGTGATGTGATTACAGCCTGTGGCTAGCTCCACTAGACGGTTGCAGTTGTAGCAACGCTGCCACTCGTTCTGCCTCGCCGTTTCAAGCACCAGGTTTAATGCTTCATCTTCCGGACAATCGCCATCGTGAGCAGTGCCCTTACAGATCGTGCAAGTGACTACCTGACACACCTGACATGACGCTCTTTCTTCGACAACACAATTTGTCCTGATGAAGCTAGAGCACAATGGGTTGGAGCAATATGTACGGTTCGGTGTGTCAAACTCAACTTTCTTGGCTTCGTAGTCGTCGACGATCTTCGTTGTCAGATAGATCCGGATGCTCATGCTCGGTGTAATGGGCTGTCGGCAACAGCGGGGCGGGAAAAGAGTGTCGTCTGTCATGGAAGTAATGAACAGATCTTGGAGACACGAGCGACAGTATTCGTGTGTACAAGGAGCGCGACTTAACTCACAGAAGGAGAAGGTATCCCGGCAGGCCGTACAGTGGTGCTTTGGAGCTCTGGACTTTCTTGAGGCTGCCCATGTGGAAGTTTCCGCATCTACGGCAACGGAATTTTAGCAAATGTTCAAGTGAGCCCCACTGCAGTGAAGACTTACTGGAACTAGAAGTTGAGTGGTACGGAACCAAAGCCATGGCGTTGTCCTCAGAATGCGAATCCGAATCTAAGTCATTCCCGGCGGCACAGATATACAAAGCATTCAGCCTCTCCAAAACATCGTCATCCAACTCATCCTCGTCTCGTGCAGGTCCATCGGTGATGACGCGAGGAGCAGGCACGCCACCAAGTCTCAGAGCAACCCGCCGATCACGAGATTCCTGCTGCTCCTGCGAGTACGAAAAGACAAGCATATTGCCATCAGTCAGACAGGCCCGAGCTAAACTGCGTGTCATGTTTCTATCTTTGATGATAGTTGCGCTGCGTTGGAGTTCCTCATGATAGAGTCTGACAGCTACTTGGGTGTCTGACAGAACGCCTTCGATACCTTTCCCCTTGCCTTCGCAGGAAGAGAATAGCTCATTGCTATCTTCGATCTGAAGCTGGAGTATGAGGAGTACTGTTTCCGAGTCCATGGAGCTGAAAACGTCCATTGTAAGTTCTAGATGTGTGTTTCGGTGCTGGAAACAACGAGAGAAATTGATGCTCGATGTGAAAAAGAGATCGGAAAACCCGGAGTAAATAATGAAAAGAAGACAGGCCCAAGGACGAGCCTTCAACAGTCACCGCTAGATGTCTTTACCCGTCCAAGGGCGAAACAGATAATCCCATAGGTGAAGTCAACATCCTATCACTTCTCGTTTGCAGAATTCTGACAAATCATAGCCAGAATATGGAGATGGGGATGCAAGTCCCCGAGGGATAATAATATGTGGCGCATTCGAAGCTGGAACCATCGTCATGATGAAAGTACGAAAGATGACAAGACTCATATATAGTCCCACAACATTTAAGATGGATTATCGTAGATCTTATGCGTGCAACTTAATAGCTATGATGAAACATTTCTCGGAGGATATTCTTTCCTGTGATTCACTTGCTAGGAAGAAGCTTTGACTCTCAACTGTTCGAGCGAACGAAAATGTCAACAGACTGACAGTACTCAAAAGAGATTTCCCTATGCCCATATCGCAGACGTATCATTCTCTGCTATCCTTGGTGAACTTTCCGTATGTTATTAAACATTAGCTTTGGATGCTATACTGTGTCTTTTTTTCAAATATCCTTGAGCTCCGTTCCTTATCCAGATCCTCAGCGCCCTGTCTTAGATTGGATGAAATCTGCTTCCCGCTTCCTAGAGACCGGAGCTGACTCAGAGATGAACTAACAGGACCTTACTTCCTTGATTCCTGGCCATCAGGAGAATTATAGCTTGACCGGCTTGCCTTTCGACTCTGGTCATACTGGCCCTGACACAAGCAAGGCAATGTGCCGAACTGGTGATTTTTGATACTCGTCGTCTGTGCATATGTTCCTAGCGAATGGACCCTTGAAACTGGTTCGCTTCTGCTTTGCTGTCATTCAAGTATTGGTATGCCCTCTCGTATCGCCCCCAATCCCGTGGTGCCTTTCATTGAAACTCCTCGATGATCCTTCCGACGGAGAATGGTCTAGTACCACATCTTCAAATGGAATCTCGCTCAATGGGGTCTTGCCGTCGGATATAACACCAGGCTGCTCCTCCTCTTCTATCCCATGTCTTGCTCCTCCAGCGATATGTTGATGTCGTGGAGGCACGGCTTCTTCGTATTCTGGGGGTGCATCGCTTGCTTGGGGCGGAACAGAGCCTGGATTCACCGTGTTCAAAGGCAATGGTGATTGAGTGGTGGTGTCTGGTGCTCTCAGGCCCTCGCGACGTTCCTTGCGACGCTTGCGCAAACCGCAACACCCACAGCAAAACCAGACAGATATCATGACGATAATAAGGACTCCGATAGCGATAGCGATACCCACTCCTGCTCTTGCCCCAGTGTCAAGGTGGTCCCAAGTCCCATCATCCTTATCACCTTTACTACCCTTATCACCCTTATCACCCTTAGATTTATATGTAGGAATCGCTCCAGCCGCCCCATAACCTGCAGCTACTGAAGTTGGCAAACTCGAGGTATACAATGTCTGCTGCCCAGATGGGAACTGGCTTGTCATCGTAGCAGGTGTGTTGATCGTTGAGTAAGATGTCTCAACGGTGCTTGGATCACCAGTTTCTGTGGGTGAGGATGGGCGTCCTGGGCGCTTTGGAGGGCCTGGTGGGGGAGCTGCCATTGTATATACAGACAACCGCGAGGTCTCGGTGTTACGGAGAAATTAGACCGGATGTCTTGCAGGGCTCGGCGTTGTTAATAATTGCTCTCAGTACAATAAGAATCCGTGCATAGAGCCTGAGTAGGAATATTCATACCAGAGAGAGCGTAACCACTGGTCTGGGGCTCGTAGCAGTTGAGATATGAAAAATTAAGGGAGGACGTGAGGAAAGGAACTGATAGTGAAAGAAAACAATGGAAAGTAGAAAAGAGAGGGGAGCAAATACTGAGCTGATTGACTTGGGTAAATCGCGAGGCGCAGGGTACGGAGTGGTGAGATTCTTTGGTCGGAACCTTGTTTAGGGGGGGGGGTTGCCGATTGCAGCTGAGGGTCATTTTTACCTTCAATTTCTTTTACTTATACCTTCTGTTAAATCTCAAAGCCAAAGGTCCGTAACTTCATGGTCTGGACAGCGCAGATGCAGATCGTGACTGAACCTGGCAGAGATTTGAGGATGGCTCTTTGTAGAAGTGATCGTACGGAGTAGAGTTGGAGGATGAGAACCAGGAAGACTCTGAGCTGTTAAATCGATCTAACCCGGGTTTATGACAACGATCACGGCTTTAAACGATATACCGACAACTTGTCTTCTCTACTCCCAGACACGCTGCCATATTGTAGTACCGGTACTAATGCTGGTGGAAGTCCATGGCACGATTATTGCATATTACATTTTCAAGTTCGACAAAGCTTATGGTGGAAACTCGGAAGCTTAAAAGTGTTCATACTCGTATAGAGGTAAGCAGCGAAGTCTGTACAAGGATGGATACAAATGGGATTCCTTGGCGATGAACAAGTGAACCTCGAACCAACGATAATGTGCAGAAATTGAATTTACGAAGGAGTGGATAGGGCAATCCGTAGGTATGAGTGAATTCTAGGAACTTGGATGGAATATGGAGAGTTCCACAATTAAGGTCGCCTTCCACTCTTGCGTACAGGAAACGTTGTCTTCATTCAGTACTCATGAGACGCCAGTACTTCAGATACTTCCTTTCAGGATTGCTCTAGATTGTCATTGATCTAAAATCTATGCCTTCGAGGTCTTGGATATTGGTGTCCATAATTCCAACATCTATTCAAACACTCGAGTGAAATACAGAGTCAGAGTGATGCTACCATTTCCTTGGCGGTTTGGTTGGTGACGCTCCGCTACTGCTGTGGAGACGGTCAATCAGGGAATTTCCAGACTCTTTTCCCATGTGGGTATGAAGTGAAAAGCTACGAATCCTTCAAGTACATCTCGCTTGTTTCATGATGTCCTGCTCACCTAGTACACAAGATGAGCCACTATCAAGCCTTCCATGATCAGTATGTCCAACAGCTTACCTGTTCCCTAACTCAGCACTCATATGTGCTTCTCATACAACTTTAAAAGAGGGAAAGATACCTAGGTAGGTAAGCTTGTGGTATTGAAGAAGGACGACTTGTAGCTTTCTCGCTTAAATAGTGACTTGAACAGTCAGTACCTTCCCAACAAAACAAATACATACTCGTTCGGATTTCCACAATGTTCCCACACCGTTGTCCCCATTTCTGACTGATATGGAACCCTCTCCGTAGACTCTGCTCCTTGGTCTCCCTTTCTTTCGTCCCTCCCTGCATCACCCTTGACTCTGTCAAAATCGGCCTAAATCTTTGCACAACATCACGTGCTACCTCCCCCCCCCCTAATGCAGTCTCCCAAAGATCCTGCAGGCTGAAGCACTTCTGGACCGGCGGCCTATTGAGAAGAGTTGGTGGCCATCCAATGAATCTTCAAGACGTCTCTCTCCGCCCGGACCGTCCCATAGGCCATGCATGGCATTTGGAAAGCTAAATACTGGCCGGCCCAGCCTCCCCGATTCCATCATCCATCCATCCATCCTCCTTGCCGTCTGAACAGGAATACAATATACTTAGTACACCAGGCTTTATGTGGGGGCCTGAAGAAGAAGGCCATTCACGAAGTGTTTTCCTGCCGAATGACTCGGATGGTTCGTCTATCAATGGGGGGCTGGGGCATTGCGGTGCAATGCCCTTTTGAAGCGGCACTAGAGCTCTTGAGGCCCTCTGCGGATATGATTCGAGGATTCGCTCATGCTCGAGTACGGTAGGTACATAGGTACTTTGGAAGTACTTTCGGAGTGAATTGCATACCTGCCTACAGACTTGCAAGGGAGAGCTGCCTCTCTCTTTTGCGTCAGAGACAGTACATGTACTGTCCAATCCGATTAAGTGGATCATGAGAGCCTGCCTCTGAACTTTTCATCCACGTCCCACCTCCCACCTCCCACATCCCATCTCCTACCCCATCACCATCACCACCATCGTTCAATCCTCTCCCGGCTGTCAATTGCGCCAGATACCTAGGTACGGTACCTATCCTCAGCGACGGCCGAGACATACATGCCCGCTGTGACAGGCCAGACACGACAGGAAAAGGCATCACTCTACCTACCTACCTTGCTCATAATTGCACCTTCGCACCGCGGTCTCCCACAGCAGCACTCGCGGATCCGACTCGCCCATCGCCGGAATTTGAGCCACCTGAGAGGCTGGCTTACTGCAGCCTGCACAGACGATCGCCGACTCTCTGCTCTCCTCAAAACTGACCCGCTCGGTCGACACCCACCTCCTGCGCCTTTGCTCTCCAACGCCGGCAACCCTCTTTTCTGGGCTCGCATACAATTGTTTCACGATCATTCACGACTTTCACGACTCTCGTTACCATATTCGCCCGCAATCTTGCGACTGGAAGCTGCGCTCACGAGGCCAGGAGAACCATGCACCCTGCCGAGAGTCATTATGACCAGTGATGCCCTCTTGAGACAGACCTCGATAATAAGGCGATGACCCTAGATTGAATCTTCCTTCCTCAATATCTGTATTTGACGCGGCTTGGATGCTCCTCACGCAGACAAACTGGCTAAGGATGCCGGCGCGCGAGCTGGGCAGCTCTTATGATTCTCCTCATAGGGCGCATGGCGTTGGAAGCACTCTATTAAAGAGACATAAGATACTACCTCACCCTCGAGAACCCGCATACCACCCTTCGACACTCACAACGAGGCCACGCAATCTCTCTATCGATACTGGAACATCTTCTTTGGCGGGTTCGGATACGTCAAGTCCGAGGATTCTGAAGCATACGTCCAAGAGGATTGGGAGCCTCGTTTTGCCTCCAACCCCTCCGACCCATTCACGACAGTCATCCGGATCTCGTCCAGCTCCAGCCCCGGCGCCCGTATTTGACATTGCTTCCTTACAGACCAAAGAGGATTTTCCATCCACTCCCACCACACCTGTAAACCAACAGCAAAGCCCTCCAACTCCCGATGTCACGCCCCCTCGAGCAATGCCGTTGGTATTTCGACCTCACATAAGTGATCGGTATCCTGCGTCGCGTACGGATTCCTTCAAGACTGCTCGAGAGAACCCGTATTCCTCAGATGAAGATGAAGCCTCAACAGTGAGACCGGGTATACCTTCTACAAGAACTTCAGCTTTCGAAGTGCCACAGGCCATTCAGAAAGCTCAGAAACGTAGGGAGATTGGATTAGGACTGGGTTTGGAATCAGACAATGGAGGCAAATCCACGCCAAGAGCAAGAGTGGTTTCGCCAGAGGAGTTCGTTGTCTTAGACGGAGAATGGGGTGCTCCCAGTGACGAAGTAAGCGAAGTGGAACGGGAATGGGATGGCAACCTCATGAGGGATGTGACAGTTCGGAAAAGACCTGGTCGAAATATACAAAGGTTAGATTTGCACAGGGATGGAGCAACAGACGAAGTTATAGAAGACGATATCGTATTCCCAACAAGCGCTACGAGGATTCCGAGAAGTTTGCCTCTCCAAGAGAGAATCACTACACACCGACTCGCCAGGGAGTCCGCCGATCGAACTTCCGTCGAGGAATTTGCTAAACATATTGCTTGGCCAGCTGCTGTCGCTGATCCAGAATCACCTTCGACTCCTGACGTACGCAGATTCTCAGCTATGTCCGGCCGCTCAGTGTCCTCGACTGTTGTAGAGGCTCTAGTCGTCGATGCTGCTCCAGCCAGACGAAAGACTCTTCGGCACACAAAGAAACACTTTGGTCTTAGAGATTTCAGCTCCGATCAATCAACAAGAAGCCCTGCACTATACTCTATAGTCTCCAGCGAGCCACAGCACCGCGTTCATCACACAGCAGCAAGGATTCCTGAGCAAGGGCATCAAAGTCTTGCTTCCAACACTACGGTAGGTACAACGTCATCCAGTGGCAAATCTCGGAAAGAGATTGTAAGAAGCGGAGGAATACCTGTTGTCATTGTTCCAGAACGACGATCTTCAAGTAAATCGAGGCCTCCATCACTCCGATCTACGAGCAGCAAAAAAACTAAGCGAAGTTTGTCCTTAAATTCGGCACCCTTATCTCAGTCGTCGAAATACAACGAACCGGGGTACATCCAGTCTCGTCCAACTCGACCACGAACAATGTCAGAATCGGCTGGTTCAGGCCATGATTCAGTACGCACGATTGACTACCCTCCCAGCATCCCTGCGAGAAGGTCATCTCTTTCTGCTCCAACAAGCCGTAATACTTCAAGGACAGGATCCCTAACTGCAGAGAGTCTCAATGCTCACAACATGATCTTGAAGAACAAGCAAGAAGAGATCATTCCTACGGAGGAGCCCCCACAACCTCACGCAGAGGCTGAGAGAGATGTGGATACTCATACTCACCATCGCCTAAATGTTGACCATAATGGCGATCCATTCTTTGGTAAAAGACTTTCTACACAAGTAACACCGTTCTCACAGACTTCTTATGACACTGCCGGGACTGCTGCAGAAGTATCTGAAGCTTTGGCAGTCACTATATTTCCCCATCAGAATAGATCAGTTCTGGTCGTAGAGCACAAAACTTCAGAGGAGAGTTCTCCGACTTCTCTAAGGCCTGTGGACACATCTCGACTGCAACCCAGCATGACTTTCAATGGAAATGTAACCACAGGCCCAGTCACTCCCCCTCAACCGTCACATCCAATGGATGCCGTCGATTCTCCGCTCCGGAATCCTCGCAACCCGCCAGAGCCTCCAGCGATAAAATTCATTCCACCAACACCTGCTGCTCTAACGCCGTCACAAGAGGAAGATCGCCAATTGGGGTTTGGCATTGACGATGAGCCTGTCAGCACAGACAACAAGCCGAAGCGAAGCATGTCTATGATGCGTCGCGCATTCAGCAATCGTCGCTACTCAGAAAGCTTGGCTCAGGCTCCAAGTCTCCTGAAACGGACCTTTTCATTGAGCGGTGGTCGTCGAAGGGATCTAGCAGATGGCTCAAGTCAAATATCCAAAGACCAAGACAATCTGTCGGCACTCTATCCTTCGGTCCCCGACAGACCAGCAGATGCTGGTAAACTTCATCCCTTTTGGAGGCCCGCCTATTTCTGGGATGATCTTGACGGCCGGGATGACCTTGAAGATTACGAGTATGGATACCCACCTATCGACAACAGACCTGCACCTCCAAAACGAACTCTCAGCCAGAAGCTCAAGCGCACTTTTGCGATCTTACCTATCGATGACGAGCTTTACGATCATCAGGCATATTCCAGGGATCGAAGGATAATGCAACGGACAGCCAGTGGCAACATGCGGGTTGTTAAGAAACGCAGCACTCCATCCCTGCGGAGAGAGGGGGGAGACAGGAGGACCTATTCTGAAGATCGCCGTCCGGTGAGTGGTCCAGCTAAGGGCACTTTTGGATATGGCTTCAAGGATGGCAATGGTGGACGTGTAGCCACGATCCCAGGCTTGGGTTTGAGAGTTGAGTATGTAGGCTGGAGTGGTGTGAAAAATAAACTTAGCGAGCGGAGACGAGAACAGAGGAGCCAAAAGCTTCGGGCTTCTATCAGCGGCCCAAAGAGTGTTCAGAGTGGTATGGACGATGTACTAAGGAGACGAAACTAAGGAGACACGACGAACATGCCGTTACCATTCATAATAGGGCAATGGCGGATTATGGAGGGTTCCACCGAACAAGCTAGGGGACAGGTTTGGGAATCAAGGGAGGCAGGGGAAAGAATGTACGATCAATGAAAAAACGAGAGATGAGCACGAAAGGAAGAGAGGATTATTTCCTCGACAGAGGGGCAGGAAAGGCGGTCATTCATGCTACTATTTTGCCTAGCGCTTTATACCTGTATTTTCGGTGACGTCTTTCTAGCATACGAAGAGGAGATGAAGTGGAGAGCTCCTGGCAACGGGAGCGACCTAACGAAGGAATGATATGATGAATGAATGTTATTGTTTGAGCAAAGCATGTATGCATTTGAGAGCTGCGAGAAGGGAAGCGGGTGATGAGAACTGTGCATGATACTGTTTGTTCTGACTTTGATTTTGGAATGTCTTCGTTCAGGCTATAGGCGGTGAGGCACTATGTGTATTTCAAAAAAATTCTTTGGGCGGTAATTTGGTAGAGAGACCAGTTTTTTGTATCCTCATGAAAGTTATGATATGGATATTTTGTCTGAGTCCTGTTCAAGATGACATGGAATCGTTAAGCCTGAAAGGAGCAAGGTCCATCTGACTTAGACATAGAAATATCCCATTTTTGTGCAGTAAGGAATAGGAATATTTTGCGACCTCTCTACGAGCTTTGAAATAGCGATTAGTATGTGGCCAGATTAGTACCCAAATGTGAACATGTAATTGCAAGTCCTTCGGTCTCCCCACCTCGCGAGGATATTCCTTCCCCATAACCTCCCCACAATGAGGAGGGACTCAGAGGTTGGCGGGGGTATAAGTATTGGTGGGGGATCGAACTAGCGGCCGCAAGATCTGAAAAATATCATTGAAGAGCGATTCCACGCTTCAACACCAAGGTTCGCAAACACCTCCACGTTCACTCTTGCCCTACACATCATCCAAACTATCTGAATCCTCCTAAAGATTCCGCGTAGGAGAACCAAGAGAGGAGATCACACACCCGCAACAAATTAAACGCAGAAGTCAGGATGGCACAAGGAACGCTCAAATCGAAAAAACTCACAACCGCAACCGCGAAAGCATCAACCAGACGGCCGGGCGTGTTAGGTCCTAAGAAGGGTTCAAGGACTATTGCACCGAGGAATCAGGTGTTGGTCAAAAATGCGAAGATGACGAAGGTTAGCACTTCTCTCTTTCTCCCTATACCTCATTCCGGTAATTGAGAAAGTGTGGAAATGGTTGGCTGATTTGTCTTTCGATGCGTAGAAACACTCGGCGGGTTTGACGGCAATGACGGAACGTACGCTTGGTGCCAAAGCTGGGCATTTGGAGCTGCTGAAGGGCGGGAAGAAGAATAAGGATGCGAAGGATGGGAAGGATAAGAAGGGGAATGAGGTCGAGGCTAGGAAGGGCGGGAGTAAGAAATTTGGTTGAAGAGGGTCTTTGTTTGGGATTGAAGATTTCATGTCTGATGGGTTGGGAAAAGGACTGGAGGGCTGTGACGAGGATTGGAGTGTGTTGGAGTGGACATGGCGGTGCTGCTGAGGGCTTCTGGGAGAAATAACTGGCCAAGGAGTGGCACAAGGCATTGTTGGGGAAAATGGAGGGCCTCTTGAAAGGGAGCTTTCGCAGGTGAAAATAGCCTGGGAAGGAGAGCCCTGGAGCCTCTGCATTGCAGAGGACCAGCGATATCTACTACCGTGGTCCTTACACTGAGGTGCCGAGTAGAGTACAGAAAGAAAATTCTTCCAAACCCAAATTCCGGAGGTAATATTGCCGAGTGAAGTTTCATTCATTTGATCTTGGAGATATGCGTCGCTAACCTTTTATACAGCTTCTGACTTTAGAGTTTTGAAGTTCTTATACTGCTGCTGGTACGTGTTGCTGCAAGCTATCATGCGAGGCTATATGAATGTATTTCCGTTTATATGTATTTCCGGCGAAAAAGAGAACTGGCAGGGCAATTAAATATATGACTCGATTATACAGTCCCGGAAACGCCACAGGATGATACTCAAAGTGATACTTCAAGAAAAATAGTTCTTAAATGATAAGTTTGCTACTTCTTCCAAAGGGATTGCTTCGTTGCAATCAAATCAGTCTCGACAGGAAGGACGAGAAAGGTTAATATTGAGGTTAGACTTTGGCATATCGCTGAACCTCGACCGATTTTTCTAACCTCTTGATGTTGGGTCATGGAATAAGTCCGCGGACATATCTTGGAAATCCGAATCTTCACTGCATATTTCGAGGTGTTGTGTGGCATTAAAAGCTAGCCTGTGGCACAGCGATAGCCCATTCATAACTTGGTTCCTCAACTTCCAAAGCTCTTTTGATGATAACCCTTATAAGATATCGAAATGGATACTGCAGCAAATAAGTCCGCGGCGAAAAGACAGCAAAGGAAAGCGGAGAGGAAGACTCGCCCAACGCTGTCATGTGAAGCTTGTAGGAGCAGAAAGTGAGACCCACCATTCACTACTCCAAAGCAACACTAAACAGATCCATAGGCTCAAATGTAATCGCGAGCAACCATGTCAAAATTGCACTATCAGAGACAAGGCCGCCAGTTGTGCCTATCGAGGAGAAACAACTCCTCAGCATGGAAAACGGCACATACAGACTGCTCAAGCGGAAGACATGCAGACGCGAATCGATCGCCTGGAGAGTCTTGTAACTTCTTTAGTTGACCAGAATCAGCAGCTTGTTGGCAATTCTTCATCTCCAGAGCACGATTCGACGAGATTACCTTCAGACCTGATTACGCCCAGTATTTCAGACGCTTCTGATACTGATAATGGTACTGAGGAGATCCAACATGGGGTTGGTATCATGCAAGTAGATGAGAAACAATCCATTTACAAAAGCTCTACCCATTGGTACCATATATTGGAGGAGGTAAGACTATATTCGTTCTCGCTTGAGGCTACAATGCTACATAATCTGACGAACCTAGTTAAACGAACTCAAGAGTCTCTGGGGACAGATGAGGGAGACTCAAGAGATGGCTGCGCACTACAATCCTTCATTAGAGGTTCCAGATGCAACAAGCTTGCTTTGCGGAATGGCTCGCCCAGTCAGTAGGGAGGAGTTACTAGCTTCTGTTCCCCCAAAGCCCGCATGTGACAAGCTGATGGCAAGATTCTTTGACCAAGAACATTCGCCTGTGCCAACATACCGTATGTTTCCTCAAACGAAGTTCTCATATGAAATGGTTTTATTAACTTTGATTGAGATCTGCTACATGAACCTTCTTTCATGAGGCAATACGAGGCACACTGGGCCGAGCCATCCAAAACTTCCATAATGTGGCTTGGTCTCCTCTTCTCAATCCTTAGCCCGATTATGTTCTCGTACTTTTCCAATGACGATGAACCGCCCGAGTACGGAGGGACCTCGAGATCTTTGTCCGAGTTGTATAGAGTGCGGACTGCACAGTGCTTGATGATGGGAGGTGAGAAGCATCACGGTTCCGTTAGTACATGTTGATTGACAAGAAGAACTCGCTTAGATATCACTAAATGCGCTCCCTTCACACTGGAAACCTTAGTGTATAACAGTATGGCAGAGTGGGCGAGGAAGAGCGTAGGTGAAACAAGAGTGTGGATGATGGTTGGACTGGTGGTAAGAGTGGCATTGCGAATGGGATATCATAGGTAAGCCCTATCCTCTGCCAGACATTTATGCACGTCCTCATGCGGAACAGAGATCCAGCTCAATTTCCCGAAATATCCATCTTTCAAGGAGAAATGCGCCGCCGTGTATGGCAGTTCGTCCATCGAATGGATTCTTTGACTTCCTTCCTTACCGGCCTACCAGCAATGATACGCGACTCCGACATCGACACCGCAGAACCTTTGAATGTCTACGACTGGGAACTGACTGAAGACATGACGGAACTTCCGCCTGAACAACCAGCGACAGCTCTCACTCCCGTATCATACTTGCTAGCGAAAGGTCGTATAATTCGTTGCTTGGGCCATATCATAGACTTCCTTAGTGCTCTGGGCCAGTATCCCTACCAGGAGGTCCAGAAACTGGATAAAGATATGGTTGGGGCTTTCGGCGCCATTCCACCTTTCCTTAGAATGCAAGGCACGGAAGCTTCTTTAGGAGCCGATTCCGAGTCTCTAGTCAATAGGCGTGTGCAACTGGTATATCTTCATCACCAAGGTCAGAAAATTTTCTATTTACTCACCTAACATAATGGGAGTGACGTTCCATAACGCACATTCTTCAAAGTTCACATATCTCATATCACTTGTAATTTTGAGAACATGGAAGTCCCTAGTGCTAATATCGAGAAAGGCATGTGCGTTCTTCATCGCAAATTCTTCATTAGAGGTAGAAGCGATCCACGTTTTGCTCCATCCTACAATCGCTGTATAAGTTCCGCAGTGGCATTATTAGAACTGCAAGACTTCTTGTACACGTCTGCGAACTCATCGCTCCTAATCGCAACCCACTGGTATCGAGTCTCATATACTAGCCACGAGTTCATTTTAGCAGTGATGATCATCGTTCTGGACATTCGACATCGGAAAACGGAAAGAAGCAACGGTGTCGATGCTCAAGCTATTTCACAGCCGGAGTGCTTGTCAGTCCTTCCCAAACTGCATAAAGCATACCAGATTTGGAAGGATGAAGCTATCCGGAAAAGATCACCAGAAGCCTCTAAAGTCGCTCAAGTATTATCTAATCTATTATGTCCGCTTGGCTTCTTCGAATACATCAACACACAGCCCGAAATCCTCCCATCGATGCCTGACGTATACCCTCAGTCACCCCCATACATGCCATTTGCTGTGGAAGTTGGAATGCCTGAGTCTGAATTGGCTATAGACTGGGTGAGTCGCTCATAGCAGCCCTGTTGTACGACCTGTAATAGCTGACGCTTTAAGGATGTTTGGGACTCTTTCATTGAGGGAGCAAGCTTTGAGGATGTATATGGCGGCATGACATTCTAGGACCCCTTAGAAGTTTTCTTAGACTTCCAGCGCATATGAAAAGTTCCGCTCAATGAACAGCCGGTCTAATCAGTGCTAGCTCCAACACATTCTAAAGTTCTCGTTCCCTGCAGAGCGTTATTCCAACTCCTCCATCACCCATTTACATACTTCCCTCCAGGAATCCTGCGTCGGGTCTCCCAACCAGACCATTAACCCGTCTACCAGCTCAGATATTCCAAATGAACTAATTCTTTTGATTATTTGACACAAGAAGCCTGTGATCATATAACTCTGCAGCTCTGTACTTCTCTGTCATGGCAGATTCAACGATTCCAGACTACACATACATACTTCGATGCTTCGGGTGTTCAACTCGCAAGCACTCTTGGGGTCTTTTACTCGCCATCTTGGATAGGGTGACTGCTGAATCCCGGCATCGCAGGCTTCATATGTGGCAGCCCGCAAATAACGCTCAGTGCTGCTGCATTTTCCTTCACATGTGGAAGAAACGCTTGAATTACATTGAAGCTTCCTGTCACGTTGACCTCGAACGACTCCCACCAGTCTTCGCTTTCTGCAGAGCTTAAAAACTATTTTTGAGAAGTATCATTCGAGACTATAGCATCGTTATGCCCATAGACTCTGCAAATCTGCCAAAAGCTGCTTCCAAAGACTTCTGATCTGTAACGTCTGCGACTGTGTAAACAATATGAGCTAATTGGGATGCTGTTGAAACGTTTCTTGAGCTGTCCTTCAGTCGCTCTTCTCGTCGACCGATGAGAATCATAAATGCCGCTCCGGCCCTTTGCGAATGATTTGGCTGTAGCTGCTCCAACGTCCGGATCCACCTTCAATCACCATGATCATTTCCGCTCAAACGTTATGTCATTCAAGTCCTGTTCCATATATTTGAACTTGCCCGCATCTTATTGACGGGACGTAGGAGAGACAAAGTGTCGTAATGAACCAATGACCAGGATTCTAGATCATGTCATAACAGCTTGGGGAGGGTGGCGGACCTCGTAACAATTGATCTATACAATTGATCTATCTAGGCCGTGGTTGCAAGAAGCATTTTGCAATTCGAAACTAATTCAGGATCAACTTGAGTACAACTACACTTCCGATTTCACTAAAACCTCATAGTGCTTGATGTAACCTAGCTCTTTGATTAAGCTCTGACGCTTACGAAGGGGGCTGTTTACTGATCACTAAGCGAGCCTGCCTAGTCACATGATGCTGCCTTGTTTACTTACCTTGATACCAACCATCAGAACAACATGTTTTGAGAGACAGCTGAATTTTAACATAATGTTATTTGGAAATGCGAATTTGGTGTTCGTTGTCTAATTGAGTAGTCATCAAATGATACCTATCGATCTCGATGTCGTTCCTTCCCAAAGGAGATTACCAGTGTTAGCTGCGAGCGGCACCACAAGCTTAAACCCCCTTTTGCTCTCAGAAGAACTTGCCATTTTGTTGTAACCCTACCGATGATTGGAGACTCATCTTTAAATATCTTTTGCTAGCCTGTTAGCTCCTACATTGTTAGCACAAACTCAAAGATATCTGAGCCTGGTGCTGCTAGCCTTCAAAGGTGAGATCCAACAGCACACCTCGAGACCGAATCGATATTTTAAGGCCACCCTTTTTGTCGAAAGAAATTCTCCGCAGTGCGACTCCATTGCGATTTGAGAAAACTCAGGTTCCGCGAAGTACAGTTTCTCATCGCAACAAACCTTTGGGACTTCTCGACCGCCGATTCTGGCTGGCATTCAGCTCGCATCCATTTCTCTCACCGGCGAAAAATTTTCATCTGCGCATATCTAGTTCTCAGGTCAGTAGATTCTGACTTTGCGCCCTCGTTGTGGGCTCCAGAGCTTAGTATCTTGGGCCGGGAGGATTGTTTCTCTTTTGGATACTTTGGTACGAAAGTGGTGCTAATGTTGCCAATAGACCCTGTGAACTTCGTGTCTTGATCTTGAATATGACTACATCGCAGTATTCTTCCGTAATCAAGACAATGATAACAGCAGAACAGGGGGACCCTCCCGAAAGGGATTACCTCCATTTCATTTATGACTATCCGGAGCGGTATAAGAAGGCATATCCAGGCCACAGATACACCGCAGTAGGCTATGTTCATGGGTGGGAATTTCACGTCAACCAGAACCGTAACCGCTCTTTCCTTTGTTAGCGACATCAAGCTAACAATATTCAGGCCAAGCGAATCTTCGACCAATCTTCAATACCAGTTTGGCGGGTATTAAGCCTGAGGGAGAAAAATATCTCCTCCCAACACCTGGGCTCAAGAACCCAAATTCGCTCAGACGACCCACGATTCTAGTACATGGACTCGTCTTTGCTCTCAGCAAAGAAGATGACCAGATATTGGAAGAGAGGTTTGAACTGTCCGAGTATCCTCGATCGCGAGTGTGGTGCAATGCTACGATACGTCGTGATGGTATTGAAAGTCAGGTCAAAGTTAGTGTGTTCGTGGACTTGCGCTACACATGCAATATCACGGAAGTCTTTATCACGAGCAAGGTACAATTGGAGGAGTGGGAGAACACATTTCTACTTTTTCTGAAGGAGGGAGTTCCCAAACAATATCTCTTGTCTATAATTGCAGAGATCCAAGGCCAGGGCCCAGACAAGATCTCGCCCATTTTTGTCGATCCCGAAGCCTATCGCATCGATTTCTCCAAAATGAATATTGACGAACACTCGGAGGAAGCAGACAAAGTCATCGCCGATGTTCACCGTACTCCCTCGGCCGCCCTACTTCTAAACGAATACTATGAAAATTACGGCACGCTGGCGCCTGCATGTCCTACCGACTCTCAGGGCGCAAAGGTCTTTGAGGATTTGCACGATAGTATTCTTCGCGGCCACAATACTATCGAGTCTCAAAGCTCTGCTCAACGGAAGGCAACGACATCGTATGTGGACCGAATGTCGAACAGATGCGACGACGGACTGGACGTCTATGATGCGGTGAGAAAAACCCGCGGTCAGAAACCATGGAAGCATCCGGATACTGTCGGTGTGTCTGTTGAGGAGGACGATTCGGACGATACTGTTACATCAAGGCAAACAGCTGGCCCCAAAGTAGTTGGTGAGAAGCCTTCCGCTCCTGTCAATCCAAAGCGAAGCCACAGGAAGCAGGCTTCCCGCCCCGATGGAGAATCGCTAGCCAAGAAACAGAAAGTCCAAAATCCAAAAGCTGCTGGAGACCCGAAAGTCCCAAACAAAAAGGGGGGAAACCACCGTGCGTAGTCAGAACTCCTGAGAGCCATAGTTTCTTCTTCCAATCAGATCTTTCCTGGGTATCAAGCTTCGCAACAGATCTTGGGGGGAAGGCTTGGGGGGACTTTTGTATTGGTTGAGAAAATCGAGAAAAGGATGATAACCATACCATATATCTAGTCTGTTCTTCTCTCTGATTCCTTTGACGTGAGAAAATCTGGGGGCCTTTGTGCCGAGTGAGTGACACTACTAGCAAAATCGCGTTTTTATTAGAAGTCTTTCTGTCGCTATCGTCTACCTCTTGTACAAGAATGTCGAATACTGTATCCCTTTTGTCCTCATTTATGCCAAAGGTGTCTCGATATAGCAGGAAACACCTTTGAACTACTTAATTGTCAATTAGTCCTGGATCTGCAGCACATGTTGCCCTCACACACTTCATTCTTACCTCCTAGCCACGCCTTACAGAGTAGCTAGTCCCTTCCTTCTTGCCTTCTCAAGTACAATTCTGTACTGGTATTTTCCCTCAGCAAATAGCAATCCTCTATCCGTCCAGCCAATTGTCTGCCTCAACTTCTCAATTCCAAGCTACTGGCTGGATTACATCAACATGCGATCTCTGCTATCGCCGTGCATCTCTCCTATCCTCGCCTCTCACATGCTCTACTCCGGTCTTCCTTCCATACTTCTTCATCGAAGCTCTCAGGAGGGCATCAAGTGTCTCTCACGAGCTAGCGGAAACATTGTAGCAGTGCCCGCTGAACCTTTTGAGATCCGGGTTGCTCAGCAGGTGTTATATACGCTGCTCCGCAGTCAGCGCTATACATAGCTACTTGGGTTTTATTCTATGCTCTCTCTATACATATCTGGACCAAAGGCAAAGACGAGAGACTCTAGGTTCAGAGTACTACATATACCGTGCAAAAGCCTCAATGGCTCGCATAGCCGCCATAAAACATTCTTCAGTCTCAGAATTACGACATCAAGCACATTATTCCTCTCAGAGATCTCCTTTTGTAGCATTCGCACGATCAACAGCGAAAAATGGACAAGTAAGCAGCGACTCTCGAGCCGAGGAGAGCGATTATCTCCTGAGGCGAGAAGGGAGAGATATGATGGATTGCGAACGAGACTGCATGTTTTGTTACCTGCTCGGACCAAGGCGACAGCTATGGCATGACCGACTGTTGGGGATCGTTGAAGCTTGTTTATATGAAATAGGCCGTGGATCTCGAAATGATCAACCTTGGACGTATTCGGAGACTCATAGGAATAGAAACCCTAAGCTGGATTGATCAACAGGAAACAAAAGTACTCACTGTAGCCATTTGCTCCTGTGACGAGAACACTTTTCGGGGTTTGCCATGATCATCATCCAAGTGGATATGACAGGAAATTGCCACATCAAAGGGCGTTGGTGACTTTCTCTATACTGCACCTTTCATAATAGAAGACATGAATCTTAACTTTCATCATGTGCATTACTCAATCAAAATCTATTTTGCTTCAAACCCTGATATTCAGTCAAAAAATCTCAGCTATCTATGTCAGGCTTGACAAGAAAGCAAATTCTAGCAAGTGCCTCCATAGCCCCCACAGTTACCGCCCTTGTATGATCCGTTGGGACACCCTCCTAGAGCACAGATAGGGCCGTAGGAAGCCGCGAATGATTCATTTGTATATGCATATGCTGCGCGCCAAGATAATTAGCAATTACCTGGCCAGAGATATCTTTAGAGAGAAACATCTCAAGAAAATCTCGGAACATGGTGAGAGACGGAGGGCTTTCTTTTCTCTTACCTGAGCTAACGCTCCAGAACTCGCTGCCTCTATACTGTCCATAGTTGGTGGCATACTTCTGAGCCCATTCTTCAGAGTACATGGCGCAGTAGATCCCCTGCGGTTGGTTGTTCTGGCTGAGAAGATAGACAATAGCTTGATTACACACACTTGGCTTCGCTGGAGCCTTGGGAGGATGACGAGAATTGTATCCAGTCTGAGCAGTGCAGGCGGCCGTGCAAGCTGCTACTCCACCAGCGAATGTTCCGACTTGATCGAAGGAGAAGAACTTGTATCCCATGTAAGTATTCGTGTCTGTGACGGGATCGTTGGGGGCATTGATGGCACCACCAAGTTTCACAGGGCCCTTGAATCCGGACTGAGTCCCTGGTGGAGCGTCTTTGTTGTATCCATTCGAGCCAGAAATCACAATCTTGAAGCTGTCTAGGTGAGGTTAGCGAGAATCCTTTCCTGAATAGACAGCGATTGCTTACTTCTGTGTTCCCCATTGTTTTTTGCTGTGAACTTGGTTATGGGAACTCCCCACCGGACACATTTGACATTGGTCACAGAAGTTGGATTTGGGCAATCCACAGCGTTGGGCTTGATTGAAGGATCACGCTCATAGTAAAGATTGAAAGCTATACAATCTGGATGCTGATCACAGACGCTTGCGCACTCAATCGGATCGTACTTGCTGAGTGTTTTGAAGCCAAGGTACGAAGAGGTTCGACTTGAAGCTTCGAGATTTGAGAAAGCAAGACTGTATCCTTGGGGGACATTTGCCTTGGTGGCCGCGTTGATAGCATTAGTCTTGAAGAGCTCGTATGCGAGAAAAGCTTCGGGTGTGTCATCGGGACTTGGAGTTCGGTCAGTACCCAGACATGAAGAGCAGATGGAAATGCTACCTGGAGACACGAGGTCCAGTTCCAGCAGCTTCTGGTGAGCAGTCGCCATCCCGCCTTTGCAGACCACGCTTCGGAATGGCTTGGGCCACCTCTGTTACACTTACGGCAGCAACTTGTGCAATAAATTCGGCTGAGATGGCAGCAATATTCTCAAATGGAACATCTGTTTGCGGGGTGAAGATTATTGGATCAGCAGCGCTGTCGACAAGGTCGAATTCGATTTCTTGAGGACGTGGAGCAGCAATAGCAAGAGCCGCGAAGGCCGCGAGAACGATGTTTGAACGCATGGCGAAGATGGAGATGTTGAGGAGATATTGACTCGGCTTTGATACTCTGGCAGAACAAGACACGAGGTGGGATGATCATTGCTTTATAGAGATCAAGACAAGATGGAGGTATATATACTTTAGAAGGGATATTCCAAGAATAAAACATGATTCCAGTCACCGTGTTTGTAGCACACTAAAGATGCTCCAAATGTCTAGTAATTAAGTATACATGGGAAAATTCCAGGCATGTACGCCCAAACTCCAAAAATTTTGGCCAAGTCCAGAATGAGGTTATTCCCACTCAGGAAAGAGCTTTAATTTGTGGCTGCTTTCGACCTCAAAAGTCCGGGTCAGCTGAATTCATCCCTGTCTGACCCACGAGCAAGTTGACGATGAGCTTATCAAAACTTCAGAGCTGAGCAGGTGGAACGGCCTTTGACTGGGTGGAGCTAGAAGTAAGTATTGACTCGCTTGAGAAGGCTGCTAGCTTGCAGGGTATAGAAAACAAGCTAGTTCAACCAATTCTCGGACATATAACCTAGAACCCTTCCTATCCGGTACCAAAAGAGACTACGAGAGCCAAGATCAGACGCCCATCGATAGAAAATAAAAAGTGCATCTGAGATAACCGAATTTCAGGCGGGAATGTGAGACCGATGTTTATCTTACAGACAATCCGATCGACAGATTAACAACATACAAAACTCGTATGACGAGTCGCTTACTGGCCAGAACACTTCATCGGATCTCAAATCACTTGTCACGCAGCACAAACGTCCACTAATCTCAATTCCAAAGCAGGAACCAGGCATCAGACTCGGCGACTTGTCGCCTCGTAGGAACAATAGCCTCAATCAAATAATCCGATTGCGGCGAGAACAAAAGCCACCGGAAAATGAGCCAAGCGGAATAGGAGTTTCTTATCGTGAGATAGAAGCTACGAAAAGCTGTTGTCTGATCTTGATCGTTGTGGAGAAAATATTTGCGCCTCAAATACTACTGCGTGCTTCCGGACCACAGATGCTTGTATCTCGACCTCTCTCTGTATGGGACGAGACTCTCTGCATGAGCGGACAGCTCGTTGTCCCTCTACTCGAGTATCCCTGCTTGAGCTGAACTTGTTGAATATTCGTATTCGTAGAGGGTCTCTACGCCAGTTGCAATTCGATTGACGGCGGCTATGTCAGCCACATCCTAAACCCTAGCAAACCGGCAAATAGAGAGAAAGATAGCATATTGCTTTGTCTGTCGGTGGCTTATAGCCACAGCGCGCGCTACATCACTATCAGCTCTATCTGTGATCGTCTTGTGACACGTGCTACCTTCATGCACCACTTGAGGATATTCGAAAGAAAGCTATCTGCTGATCTCTTGTGACCAGTTGTTCGGACCTGCGCACTGTAATTACTTGGACCAGATAGGGTATGTGCTGTGTACAACCTAAGAAATCCTCCAACTATTGTTGACAGCAGGCTTGCTCGGGTTGCGACAAGCGAGTATCGTATTGAATGAACTATTGAACCACCCAACATAGATCCGTCTGCTCCCTTACTTCCTTAGAAATCTCCGAATTTCCTTAGTATCTCAGCTCGCAAGTCCGACTAAATTCGGTGAAATTGTCTTTATTTGGTGGCGAAATCGTATCCACAATGAAAGTTCGCAGCTGACAGTTAACAAGTCTTCCGGGCTCGATCGATCCTATTTCATCAATCCAGACTCTCAGCCAGCCACGACACATGTCAAGTGTTGAAATCTTCCAAGCCTCAGCTGGCATCTCGTCGGAAGTTAAACTGAAAACAGATCCCTGCCGATCAAAGTGCACG
The DNA here is from genome assembly GCA_900074885.1 of Rhynchosporium graminicola. NCBI lineage: Eukaryota > Fungi > Ascomycota > Leotiomycetes > Helotiales > Ploettnerulaceae > Rhynchosporium > Rhynchosporium graminicola. The sequence continues at coordinate 448,519 of FJUW01000038.1, forward strand.
CCAAACGCAGAACAACAATGCTTCGCTTCGCAATTCTGCAACCCTTGCTTCTTCTCTTTATTAGGAAGAAGTCCTATACGAGTAATTGGCGAGATGTGTGCTTCAACCGGCAATTTCAATATTTTCACTGACTTCTTTCCACCTCACAATACCGACGCAGCTTGGGATTCTCGGTCGTCTCCGAACCCACTCTCAAGTCAGAATAACCTCCTTACCGACCCCAGATATTTTGGTTATTGGGCCTGTTGCCCCTTGGATGCAAGCCGCATACAATACCGCGTGAGGAGGAAGAAGTACTTCGAGGTCACTGATAATGCCGTGGGAAGGATTGTGAATGATTTGGTACACACAGAAAGGCTTGCGTATTTGAATTGACTTTTGAGTTCTCATATCTGCTCAATACTACCACAACCTCAAATATATCTCAGTCGTGTCGAATTGGTGTACCTGAACTGCTTATATTGCTGGGCTTTATCTCTGTGCATGACATGTAATGGAAGCTAGGGAAGGAAAACACGAGTTTCTTAGCGAACACCGATGACCACGTCCTTCAATGATTCTTTAAAACAACAGCGCATACACCAATCAGCACCAGGCATTCAAATACAGCCAAGAAACTCCAAAGCATCTCTCACACCGCTCACGGACCGCGACACCCTCGTTGGTCCGTGTTTGTAGTACCCATTCCTCCTCAGCCAGCCGATCAGATCCTCTCGATCCCTTTCCAGCCACGCCGCTCTGATTTCAATGCCCTCAAAACACCTCTCTGCATCTGTCCCAAGCCCCTGTTATAGTTAGAGATCTATCATGAACGAGTTACACGAAAATTGGCAAACTCACATCAGAATCCATGTTCTGCAGGAATTTTCTTCCTTCTGCTATAACATCTGCTTTCGTAAGGCAGTTTAATACCATTGAGCCTACCAGCATGGCCTTTTCGAGGTTCACTCCGGGGACCTTTTCCCAGGCACCAGATGCTATGAATCTCCACAGTGCATAGATACCCTTCCTATGTTTAGTGAGTGACTCCAGACACGACTGTATACCAACATCTGCTATCACTTCCGGAGAGGTAGCAAGCTTGATTGTTTTCTTTATGCAAGCGATATTCTGAGAGTGACCCAAAGATCGAACAATATCTCTCCAGGTTGAGCCCGTTGAGGTTTCGAGCTTGGTGAGAAGTTTATTGAACTGGAAAATGTTAGCGCAGAAAACGCATGGGCTCCGGTCTCGAAAGAGAGTACGATTACCTGTTTCTTCCCTCCCCGCTTCAGAACGATCTCAAAGACTCCGGCACGAACATTCGGATTTAGGATTGCCGCGTCTCCATCAATGAACCTTTCAAACAAGATATCTGCCGCAGCAAATACTTTTGCATCCCCGCCCGAGTTGCCAAACAGCAGTGCCTTAAAGCGTATATCGGTCGTGGAATCCTGTTCCTCAATCCTCCCTATCCGATAGAGACATCTACTGACTAGGATTCTATGGAAATCCATGAAAGCATTTCGAATCATCTCATCTTCAAAAAGAAGCCTTTTCGAGATCTCCCGGAGTAACCCAACGATGGTTTTCCATACAAAGAAATTGGGTTCATCCTCGAATTTCTGCAATAGGCTCAGCAAATCTGATGTGCGTAAGTCGGAAAATCCTGCCATCGCAAGAGCCGCCGCGTCGGTAAGTATTCCAATGCGATCTTCGACAGAAAGTATTCCTTTAAAGACCTCTTCCCCCAGCTTTTGCACCCTTGCGACTGGATAGGCCACAAGATAGAATCCAGCCTGCCCCGGATTGATTTTGTAAAAGTCCAATCGCACTTTGATAGTTTTTGGCTCTGCTCCTAGTAACTCTTTGAAGTTTCCTTGGCTTGTGAGGATCTCAAGGAAGATCGGGTAGACTGTGGTGCTTTCATCTTCAGCCTTGGAAGCGGAGAATGGGGTTTGTATGACTGTGATCGTCCCATCTTCCTCACTCTCTTCAATTTCGAGTACTGGGTGCTTTGGATTCCCGGTCCAGACTTTCATCACAGCTCCAACGTCGGAACTGTTGATCTCACTGAAAATTTCCCACAAATCTTCTGGGTCCCCAGTCCCATACGCATTTTCCCGTAGAAACCGCTGTATGCCTTGCAAGAATGCAACTTTCCCAACAAAGTTCGCGAGCATTCTCAAAACACTAGCGCCTTTACCATATGTTATAGGGTCAAGAGGCGTGCCAGGTGTCTCTCCAAGGCATGACTGAAATGGCTCGAGTCAAAGGCAAGTGCTTTCTGCATCTTATCGGAGATAAATTCTTGCGAAGATGGTGAATTGAGATGCTGCTCTTGAGCCATGGTCTCTGCCCAGTCTGCCAAGGCTTCCTTTAGCCAGTATTTGTCCCAGCTTGATATACTTACCAGGTTGCCAAACCATTGGTGAGCAATTTCATGGCTTATCAATTGAGCGCAGGCTATTTTCTCTGTCTCTGTGCTATCGAGTCCGATAAACAAAGTGACCATTGACACGGTCACAAGTCCCCAGTTCTCCATGGCTCCAGTATTTCCAGGCACAGCGAGGAAATCCAATTTGTCCAACCCACAAGCATGTTTGAATGTCTGCTCGTAGAAAGCTAGTGCTCGTGCGGCAATTCCAAGAGCATATCGACAGTGCTCAATATCATATTCTCGCGGCGCATAAGCTCTGATTGATATCCGAAATTCATGCGACTTGATCATATTGAACTCTCCTACTGCGAACGCGACTAGGTATGTCGATATTGGAGCTGTGCGGTGGAATACAACTCTCTTCTTTACACGAGGAGCATATATCGCAGTTTTGGATTCAGATTTGATGGGCATGTTCCCTAAGCATGTCAGATGGCATGGAACAGTAAGCGATATACAGAAGGAAGATCTGAAGCATGGTTCGTCAAAGCAGGGAAAGACAGTCCTGGCATGCGTCGGCTCAAAAAACGTCGATAACATAGATGATCCACGCACTTCTGTTACATGTAGTCCCATTCCAGTCTTGTCGAGGAAGCCAGAAAATGTTTGGTGGACAAATAGTCGTGTGGTTATGAGGAGAGGCTGTGCGAGAACTATGGAGAAAGTCTGCAGCGTCGACTCGCCCCCTGTGTCGAGTATTTGAATCGGGTCTCCTTGTTCATCGTAGAGTGCTGTGTTCAGAATAGCAAGCTTGTGGGCATTGAGTGTTATGATTGAAGTAGGCGCAATCACCTCTACTTCAATGGTTACTGAGCCATCAAATGTTGCTGTCTCGATATGAGGTTCGATATGTAAATCGTAGTGTTTTGGTTTCACGCCCAAGGACAGAGTCTGGATCACCATGACGCTGCAGAATCGGGAGGAATGTAGCTGAGAGATAATCTTTGAGACAAGGAAACATGATTGAAAGTTGTTCATCACAAACCTCCTGGAATGGAGGGGTCTGCCACATTCCGACAAAGAATCTAGCGTTCCATTCCACGGGATAGTCTCGTAGACCTCAACGGGGAACAGTAGGAACTTTCCGTAAAAAAGAAGTGTCAGCAAATGACAATGATGGTGCTCGGAGCCTCTTATTGGAATCGAAGCTTTTTGATTCTGCACTCCTGGACATATTACGCCTCGAAAAGAAATTCAATGTCAAGGGGAAATTCTGGTCTCAGAAGTCCGAAAGGATAACATAAGTTCACCAAAACCTGCGCATCTGTTTAGCACATCTTATGGATAACTTTGCCAAGTTAGATCAGCAGTACAGTATATGATGTATACACCCTCATCCGACCAGTGGAGAGGGACAGATTTGGAGCCTAACTCAAGATAATTACAAAAAATATGGTACGAATACAATGACTCGTCCAGCAGGTTACAATGAAAGAAAACATAACTTCCTGGGGCGCAATTACGGAGCAGCAACCAAGCCAGGAAGACTGGCTGTCGAAACGACTGATCCTTCGGACATATTGGAGTTATCGGAATCGGAAAGCTCGGAATTCGAGAAGGTGACGTAGTCGTATAACATATTAAAATTCTTCACGACAGCTGAGTTGATAGTGTCGTTATGATATTCATAGGTCCAAGGTCCTTCGGGCATCTCAAATTCGTCCTCGGAGTCCTCTTCAGACTCTTCCGGATCTCCTCGTTCTCGAACCCTCGATACCCAGCCGGTCGGATATTTAGCTGTGCGCTTTACAACAAAATCCTCGAGCGCATCTGTGACAGCTCTCTCGATGATCCATTGAGAATACAGTCTTTCGTTGTCGTCCCAAAGTCCGAAATCTTTCAGACGTACCACTCCGCCGCGATATTCGTGGAGCCCAGTAGACAGACGGAACCTTTCTAATGAAGTCCTTGCTCGAATCCGTTTGCAGAGAGACTTCATGCTGCCAGTAAACAAGCCACATGCAAGAAATGTGACATCCTTCAGAGTATCGGACTGAGTGGACAAGAACTCAACGAAGTTATCCTCGTCGAACTCGAGGAAGTGAAATTTCACTCTTCGTAACCTCGGCATCTTTTTCGTACCCAAAAGGTGTTTTAGTGTCAGGCCGTGGTCGAATGTACTTTCTCCGCGTACGCCTGATGGTTCGATCTTGAAGTAATCGAGGGATGGCATCAATTCTAATAGCGCCACTGAGGAACCTCGCTTCAAGCACGAGTTAAGAGACATCAACCTATGTATGTCGTCAACAGATTGATCATAACAATCTGGCATGATCCATGTGAATCCCCGGGTGCGACTGAGAACCGTCCGTGCGCAAGCCAGGTCACTTTCTCCAAGATCCATAAAGTCCGGATGCATACTGTGGGGATAGGATCGAGAGCACGAGTCGTTTGCGCCACATATGTCGAGAAAATCGAGTTGCAATCCAGCTGCATGTCCGGCTCGGAATAGATATTTCAGTTGTATATTGCCACAATCGCTGAAACGGCATGCATTGTTCCCACTGAGGTAATCGAATCCTTCCGGGTCGGTTTGGTAGTGTAGACCAAGTTGATCGAATCCGTGGCTCTTGGGGTTGCTTCCATCTGGGTGACCGGGAAACCCAACTATGACACAGCTCAGGAAAGGCAAGCCCCGGAAAGCATCAGTGAGCAGCTTCAATCCGCGTCCGGAGGCTTCCAGTCGTTTTTGGGCCTTGATGAATCTATTGATGTGCCGCTTGCTTTTATGATCCCATCCGCAACAGACTTCCCCATCAACCATATGATCCCATCCTACCCATCCATTTGTAGTATCTACAGGTAGAAGCTCCAAGCCAATGCGAAGGGTTTCTACATGTTCGCGGAGATGTGGCCGCATCGCGATCTGTAATAGCCTTCAGCGTGTTAGTGTCTCGTCTTCATATACAAAGACTTTGGGTGATTTACATATTGATACTATCCTCTTGAATAAACATAGATACATGTCTGAAGAGGCTTGGTGCCGCCTCTTGTGCAAGGCATCTGCAAACAAGGCGAAGAGCTTTCAGCGAGACCTTGTCGAGATACTTGATGATCTCGCTGCTCAATTCCACAGGGAGTCGTTCCATCGTGCTTTATAAGTACTTGGCGAATAGCTCTGAGCTATGTCATGTGTAGAATGAGAGGGATTCCGCGTATATTGTTGGAGGTCTAGCAGGGGAATGAGGAAATGAGATTGCATATTCAATCGCGACTCCATCAGTGTACATGTTGAGGGACGCGTTGAACTTATTTGGTGACCTCGGACCGACCAATGACGTGTCGTAGGTGGCGGCCCGAGGCGGGTCAAATCTGTGCCCGGGCCTGGTAAGACCATGGAATTGACTGCAGATGATGCGACATATCTATCGATTCAATTTTCGAGCAAGCAATTTTGAGTCAAATATTGTTTTCTGGTAAATTGCATGAATGCCGCGACTTTGATAGGCATCAGCACGAGTTCCCGAATGCCATGCCATGGCCAGGCTATTGAAAGATACGTCTCATGGCAGCAGACCAGGAAATTCTACTCGATAAAAAAGTAGTCATTACCATGGAGAACTGATAAGCGTTTCATACCGAATGGCTTTGAATGATGCTATGGCGGCTACTAAATAGTCTCGACGCAAGAAGTACAATTAAGCGAATCGGTCATTTTTCATGTTTGGACGGAAAATGAATTAAGCTACAGACTGTATGTCAAGGACCATGATATGCTTTCGCTCGTATCCTTCTTCGTAGCACCAGACTCTCTAAACCCAAACTATCCGTAAAACATAGTGCAATCGAGTTTTCAGCACTTTTGACATGCTCGTCTAAACTCTGAACCTAAATCCACCAGAGTTGATTGCCCCCTCTACATGAATTCCTTGCTCAAGTTTCCTATTCAACCTTACCAGGATAATTCGCAGGGTTGTAGCCGCCAGAATAGCCATGAGAGCCATGGCACAGTTGACGCTCATAGCTGTGACGTATCGAGGCTTAGCCTTGTCTGTGTACATGTAACTGGCATAGATGGAACTACTATTCGAGACAGCATTGATGAAGGCGAGAGCAGCTGCTCTCTTCGCTGGAGGACGAGGAAGCGAGTTGCTTATCCATGCTAACGCTACTACGAAGCTAGATCGCAAAAGTCAGCTGAATACCATGCAAATTGAAGTTCCGTTTCCGTTTCTACAAAACTTCCATGATTTCCGAAGTGTCATTCCAGCTTCAAGAACTCCCAAATTTCCGCAAAACACAAATCAAGAAGTATTTCTTACCCGCTGTAGACTCCAGGCACCATGAGCATCATTGCGACGTATCGCGGAGCTGTTTTCGTTGTTGCCGCTGCAAGGATGTAGGCAAAAATAGCGAAAAGGAGAGGAACAGTGATGTGCAAAAATCGTTCGCCAGTGCGATCTGTGGGAAATCAGATTTGGTCACTTCATAGCCATGGGAGCTCATACCTGCATGCCATGAGTTTAAGAAAGTAGTGATGACTGCAAGGACATATGGAGGAGCGGTCAAAAGCAGTGTGACGACATCACTCTTCCCGAGAGTCTTGACCACGGTTCTGTTCTGCATTAGACTGAGCTGCTAGATCTTTGACAGAGGACTTACGGGAAGAAGTTCGTGACGGTTCCTGAAGCGACAATTCCAAAGAGGAGAACCATCAGAACGTATAACTTGATGTCCGTAAAAGCAAGTTTCATTCCAACAAGGAAGGATTGCTGCTTGCTATCAACCCAATCATCCTCTCCGACATCTTCCTCCAGGCGCCAGATCGCCAGCTGGCGTTCCTCGTCTGTCAGCCATGAAGTCGTTCTCGGGAAGTTTGGTAATACGAAGAAAGCTGCTACAGCAATTCCAACTGTGATAGCGCCCTCTATAATGAAAAGCCAACGCCAGGCTCGTAGTCCATGTAATCCGTCCATGTGCGCTTTCACCGCAGCGGCAATGAGTCCCGAGAAAGCGCCACTGATCAACGCTCCACTGTAAAATATAGCTGTTCGGAAGCCAAGTTCCTTTCGAGTATACCAGCAACTGAGATAGTACAAACACCCAGGCTATGCAGTAAGTTAGCGGTCTGTGACAGTGTTTAGGCCTGGCGCTTACAAAGTATGCAGCTTCAACAAAACCAAGGAAAAAGCGGCACGCGATAAGTCCACCAAAGTTTTGACATCCTGCTGTTGCTGTGGATATGACACCCCAAACGATCATACACACTGGTAAGTAGATCGCAGGTTTCCCGATCTTATTCAAGAACAAATTCGACGGTACCTGCATAAGCAGGTATCCAACAAACAGAATTGAGACAGAAGTCTTAGGGGGAATTAGCACATTTTTAAGTGTGACATGACCACTTCAACTAACATTAAATTCTGTTGTGGAAAGATTCAGGTCTTGCATGAGTCCCGCCAATTTCGCAGCTGCAATATTGTTCTAGCAAGAGTCATGGTTTAGCATAATACTTTCACCAACTTTAGTCAAGAGCTTACACGGTCAAGATAGTTCATGATATACCTAGGTAGTATGTTAGCAATGTCATCAGAAAGGGTCCAAATTGCGGCATCAAGACGGAACCATATTCAAATTCTCCGAAAAGAAAGTTGCGTGCCCTTACATCAAAACAATCATAGGCATGATGCGTAGATCTAATTTCCTTTTCAGCCTTGACTCGGTTGCTGCCCGTACTTCTGGAGTCATATTGCGAATGAATGCCGGAGCCTGATGTGACTGAGGCGCAATTTCTGCGGCACTGAGACCCTTCCCAGCATGATCAATCTGCTGGGTATCGATTTTGCCCTCTGAGTTAGAATCGAAATCGCCAACAACGATGCCTTTCTCGAGGTTCTCATGCGTGGTGGCCATATTCAGATCTCAATGCTGTTCTTGAACTTGCTCGCTCGCTCGTTCGACAAAAGTCCTACTAGGTTTCAGTATCGTGCTGGTATAGGATGAAATTATAAATTGTGGTACAGTAGAAGATGCCTAAAGACAGGAAGGAACATTGAAAGTTTGGGAATGTGAGTAGATGTAGAATACCTGGTGATAAAGTCCGCCCAAGCGCATCGGCTTTTGATATGCTCTGCCAATGATTCCAAGGATACAGCATTCCACCTCAATTACGCCGAAAGAGAGCTTACCCCAGAGTTTATCCAGCCAGTCGTGAGCTTGGAATGGGGACAGGTCCACCAAAGGGACGGCTGAAGGCGGGGTAAAGCTCAACCCATGTTTGCTTTTGGGAAGATCGTCACGGCCTTTGACGTTACAGTAACCGAAGATTCAGGTCACACGTAACGGAAGTAATGTGAATGCGGCAAATGAGCTGAGGAGAGATGTCATGGCATGTCGTGTTGCCAAGCGCTTTCTTTATGTTATATAACTGCCTCACACGTTAGTAAACACTCTGCTTTTATCTTGATCAATCATTAGATAGATTAACTAGGTATTGCGAGCTATTCAAAGCGGTACCTCTGTCTCTACCTCACGAATGAAATATTCTCTGTCTATTTCTGTCTATATTGTCCGTGTTCGTATCACTGATAATCCCTACCATTCGCGAGTCGAAATCTACCATTTCAAAATGGGATATCGTCTCTTAGCAATGTTGGGGCGCGAAATCCTTCAGCTTGTCTATCCATTGGCTATATCAATCCTCCCCAATGACTGCTCAGGTACCTAATCAGCAGATGTTCCAACAAGAAGCACCCTGATAACTTACTGATAACTTTTTCTTCCTTGAAGAACTTCCCATTCTTCCTCTTCGGCTTTCCTTCAGCTTGCTTCTTCCAAGCTTTCTTTCGTCCGACTCGACTCAATGGAATGCTTCTCTTCTTTTGCTTTTTCTTAAGAGCCTGCTTTCCCTTGTTTGTGACTTCTTGCAGATGCTCGAGTACCCTGGCTTGGATCCATGGTTTCTCCCAGTAATTGATTCTATCTACGGGCGGTCCGAGTGAAAACTCATCGTCGGGAAGGTCATCACCCCAGAAATCGAAGCCGTCTTTTGGAAGGAGGTCGTTCTTGTCCGAAACCCAGTCATACAGCCCTAGTAAGAGGGGTAGTTAGCAATAGTCATAGCAAGAGGACTTCGGTTGAAGGGAACAACGTGTCTCGAGAAATTATTGAGCTATATGGAGGAGGAAACTCTGTTTGATCCCATTACCTACATGGAGTGAGACCTGGTCTCAATACTGGTGATGATCTGGGAAGACGCTTTCGAGGTGGTGGGGATGGCAGACCACCAAACAAACCTTTACCATTTGGATGACCAGGAGAAGCTTTGGTATACAAGCGCGTGCGTGCATCGGCTAGTGTCATGAAGTGTGGCTTTTCTGGATCGAGGAGTGGGTGCTGCATTTCGACAGGATGTTGGTGTAAGTGGTATGACTTTTTCCGATACGTAAAGTAGCCTAATGAGATTCTGATAGGTTGCTGAGAAGGAAGGCAGGTGTTGAGGTGTTGTGGACGATGTTATTGTGTGATGTGGTAGTATGGAAGAATTATGTTGGAATTGCAGCTGGAAGCTCAGAACAGAAGAGAAGTTTGGAGGATATATAGGACTTTTCAGAAGAACGATTGCCGGTTAAACAATAGTATGAGATCTCGTAAGGGAAAAAAAGGCTTTCCTGCTATTGTGCCAAGATTGTTGACACGATCGTTTGACAATACGTAGGAGTAACTTAAGCGAGGCGAACATTCGAAATACCAGGTCAGAAAAATGGAACCACCCTCCAAAGCACTTAAAGTAAGAAAAGAACTAACCTAAGCTGTGTTTAAGTGACTTCACTCAATTCACTCAATGAATACTGAAGTTCCTGCTATCTCAGAAACAATCACGTACCATCATGCATTTGGACGAAAACACTATTTTGGAGGTGACGTTTCGTAGTTAGCGCTATAGCTTGGCTTGAGTGACAAGAATCTTCTGCAGACCCTCCTTAAGGGTTGCGTTCATCCCACTTGCTACTGGGCGACCACTCTCACGATCGACGAATACATGGACCATTTCTCCAACAGATTTCACTTCTTCAATCCCACGCTCGAAGAGTGCAGCTTCATATGTGACGCTCGTCTTCCCAAGTTTGTTAACCCGTAAAGCTAAATCTGCAACTGCCGGAAAAGCTATGGATCCGAAGAAATCAACGTGAGAGTGAACTGCAAGTCCATACCTAGCAGCCGTCAGTGAACGTTTATGGCAACACAAGCTGTAAGGCGCCATGAATTTTCATCTTCACTTTGAATTTCAAAAAGGCGAAACATAAGGAAATCTTGTGGGATTTCAGTGCCATTAAACCGATACATTCAGCAGACCAGATAGCAGTTCCTCCCTGCAAAATCGATGGCCAGATGACGGCAGAGAAATTCTAGATTTTGAAGGAAGGTGTCTCTCTTCTCTTTCATATGCATGCCTTGCTAGCTTGGATCATCTGAAGTCTTCGCCGTAACGGATCCTCCTTGTGCCGTACCATCGCGTAGCTGTCAATATGTCAGGTTGTGTGAACCTTCGTATTTGCTTGTATATGACCTGTGATAAATTCGTGACTCTCGCAAGTTTGATGAAGATAAAAACTCCAGACTTAATGAAATAGAAGTTCCTACTGTGAAGAACTTGGTGGATGTAAACCACACTCTTTTATGAGATAAGTGTTGATAACGGAATCATAGCTATACCAGCGTTATTAGAGATAGACGGGGGAAACTAGTGAGGTATGATTACTCACAGGAAGTTGTAAATAGAATTGTTCTGTTATCACAGGATTTTGAGTCAGCATGTCCCTTTTCAGTAAATGTACTGACATCAAACGGTTCAAGTATGATGGCTCGGATAAAATGTCAGGAATAGCTATTTCCTGGCTTGAAAAATTGTACATACCACTTCAGAAGGTTAGTATATTAAAGTGACAATGTCTCAGACTGGAATTAGGATCAAGTAAAGGGAAATCGATGTTGATCCGAGATCACCGAGACTTTGAGGGCGGAAGCTTACTCACTATGATCGTACATGTCGTTATCGGACCTACGGCGCATTAGCTCACAGCACACTGATGTTTCGAGTTTGATCTGAACTCTTACCACCTGGTTCGGTACTCTAGAATATATCCATAGTCATCTCTCCGACGCTGTTTGAGTCCACGGGTGGCCATGACTAAACACAAAGGAGCTAGCTCCAGACTTGCGCACAATCCCTTAATAGGTGAACAGTGGTATTTCGACTACCTCAATGTGCACCTCAAGATGTGAAATATATGATCACGCCAGTAGTGACGGTAATGATTCTGATATGAATGTATGAGTCTCTTGGCGCGAGCTTCTTGCCGAGGTCGAATGAACCACTCTCCAGCTTACTAATAAGACGACTCGCCAAAAGAGAAATCGATTAAACGGCAATGAGGCCACAAGGCATACATACCCCACACGGAAAGTCAACCCTGCATTAAGCACGAAAAGCTTGGGCATGCCACTTTCTCTCGACAAATTAAGCGAGTATCTACCCCAGTAGGCCGAACCTATTTACCTTTGTTAACTCAGCTGTTACCCTGTTGACTTAATGAATAGGGTATACAGGAAATAGAATCCGATTGGTTTAGTAATACTACACTTTCGAGTTGCTTATGGTTCGTGGTTGCTTTATCCTAGAAGTGCTAGAAATACCCTCTGCCTCTGCTTCAATAGGTACGTTCTCTCTAAGTCGATTATTGAGCGAGCAAAAGCGGCATGCATGGTGCTAGGTGTGTGCCTTGCGGTCTCACGGCATGCCCGAATAATCCATCCTATACTTCCGGAAAAGACTACCGTCAAACTAGTGCCCGCTGGATGTTCTCCGGACAGAACTCAAAATTAATTAAAAGCCGATATGTCGATCTTGATACCCCAAATCGAGCCTCGACCACAGATGTCTTGCATTGGCGATCGGCTCTGACGCAAATTATCACTACTGCTGGCTCTTATCCCCCTTGGTCTTTCACTACTATACGACTTGAAACGAAGACCGGGGATCCACATGGAGTTGAGGTGTCTCTTTCCAGAGAGAGTCGACTCTGTTTAGTGATACCGGCAATCATCGTATGCCCGACACATGTCCGTTTGACCTGCTGAGATGCCACTGCTAGGCTCAAAAACTAGCTCTAATAAGGTAGACTACATCTCAAATCACTCTTACAATCTTGCGCGAATTTTGCCTAATACCAAAGGACCTAGATCCCGGTGACTATAAGAAATTCTCCTTGTGAAGGCACAACCTGCCGTAGTACTCGTCAGTGGTCAACAAAACCGTATAACATGAACGTATTTTCATTCGGTACATGTTTCATTTTTGGTTAATTGGATGGATGAAATTGCCTGAAGGATGTCCAATGGAAGCCTGGCGATTAGTGAAGCATCACCGAGCTCGCCGAAACACCTGCAAATGCAAAGCCATGTCAAACTGTTTTGGCATCATATAAACCCTAAGTCTGTTTATATCATGAGGGATCCTATCAGGTTCGACCTTTCCTCGAAAGTAATGCGCGTGAGGAGCCAAAGCATCGTTCGAATGAATTGCTCTTCTAGGATCGACGCGAACGATAGCTGTTCTAGTCTTTCTTCCTTTCCGTAAGACACAGATCATCGACGATGCGTTTGCATCGCCTCGCTTGTTACATTAAATGGACTGCTTTGAACTATCGGTTTTATCAGAGCCATTAGGACGTGTGTCATAATACAATTCCAGTGACTCTCTGAGATATTATCTGGAGATATGACTAGAGTTGGAGTTCACGATTTTTTTTAGGTTTTGGCACGAATGGAAAGTGTAGACATTCAGGACGTCCAATAGAATTCGAGGGGATCTCTAGGGTTTGAAGAGTCAAAGTGTGCATTTGAGCCAAAGCTTTACAGTTCCAAGGTTTGAAAATTCTTCTATCAAGGAGACTGCCGCATCTAGTTCCAACCTAGCGCTGATAAAAGCACTTTTTGCTTTTGTCCATACAAATATACAGGCCCTCGATACCGTCGAACAAAGCAACACAGATTCGGACAAACTCGAATCCTCCTGGTAGGAACGATCGCAAAGCAGAGTCATTGTTCCGGAGGCTTTGGTGGAACGTCGGAAAATTCCCAATTAAGCAAGACTAAGTCCGTTAGTCACACGGGTATCACTATCCTTACGTCTAGCATTCGATATGTTCCTAATCCCCTGCTCCTCCGGCGTCCTCGATAGAGTCTAGAAGTTGCAGAACTTTGACTTTTTGACAGTAGCTAGCCAAAGTCTAAATCACCGGTACTAGGAACATGCTTCCGATCGATTCCAGAAACGCTCCCATGAGCCATGGAACCGCCCACCCATGTACAAGCCTGCCCAAGCCTACTAGTTGTAGTTGACCACCTCACCTGCCTCAAACAAGCCAATTGTACGCCACTGCGAAAAGCACTTATTATCTTCCACTATCCATCTCGTCTTGAAGTGCACCTTTCCATCTGGACATTCCGAATGGTCCGAATGGTCCGAATGGACAGACTAAATCTCCGTGTTGCAAACTCGCCCGGAAGCCTTGTTTAGTCTGCGCTAGACCTCGCATATCTCTTGCGGCTCGCAGTTCTCTGGTATCTTTTATATTCCATGACTTATCCTGTGCTATGTGCGCGCACTCGACATTCTCCTACACGATTGGTTCTGTTACATGTGACCACTTCATGAACACATTGATGAACTCTTATCTTGCACTCTGGCACAAGGAAACTTAAATTGAATCATAACAAGCGACGGCGTCGTACTTTACTGTACACCTGATATGGCTGGCGAGCATCTTTCCCGTCCTGGCTTGGAGGAAGCAGTGGATATCGATGAGTCACCAACCAATAAGCCTGGTGCGAAGCGCAGAGGTATGCGGAACATGCAAATCTCTATATAGAATTCTGCACTTAGCGATTCATCAGCCGTGGACCTTGTCTAACAACAGAAGCATCTCGTGCCGGAACTCGTAGTGTTGCGTCTCTTACGCCTGACCAACTCGCACGAAAGCGGGCGAATGATCGAGAAGCCCAAGTAAGATCAGTCCGTACACAGAGCACCAGGGATGGTCAAGAACTTGTCCTCACCAAAATCTGTTTCTCAGTCCCTCAATTTGATAGAGTGTCGACATATGCTGACTGTCTTTTGATTAGAGGTCCATCCGCCAGAGGACGAAGACACACAGTGCGTATTGGAGACGCCTGTTTTCTACTCTTATTTCCCTCGAGAGACACGTTTCATCCTCTTCTCAGGACATCTCCAAGAAAACGTTTACTTACCCGGGTTGCTTACAGTTGAAGAACTGGAACAAAGGATTCGAGACCTGTCACGAGATCAGGACGCCCGGAACTTTGAACAGATAAAACGGCGAAATGAAGAGCTTGAAGTAGAACTGAAACAGCTCAGCGGGCTACTGGGACATTCAGAGAGCAGCTTTGGTACTTCGCCCGAGTTGAATTTTTCATCAGGTAAGTTTCAAGTCTTTTCCTGATCCCTTAACAACAGGGTTGCAGTTCGTTTTCAGGAACCCCCACACGCCCTTTAGTAAGAACGCTGCAAGTCAAACCTGCTAGTGACCAAAGTATACCAAGTTATCAAGTTGACCAAACTGACATCCTGTAAGTTGAATCCAGGTATAGTACGGACATCTTGACAGAGCCACACCCATTGGTATATTCCCCGAATTGGAGCGGTCAACAGCACATCGAGGAAATGAGTTCACCCTACCTATCTCATCCCCAGTCAAGTGCAGGCGACCTGCTTTCGCCATATGCTCCAGATCCCTCAGGGTTACCTTCCGGCTTCTCCGATCCTGGGAGTGGAAGAAGCCAGACTTTTAATCAAGCTGAAGTTGGTCTCAGAGACGTTATGAATCCGCAACCAGTGCCTGATCCAATGCCTCAAAGATGCCATAGCCCAAGGCCGCAAGTCAGCCGCAGTAGATCATATCCACACGGAAGATTCGGTACAGTTGGTTCTCAAGCTCATAGACAATTCACTGACAATACAAAAAGCAGTGCCGTCAGTTGACCTGCCACTTGGGATGGACGCTTACGTGGATGGAATCGGGTCACATGTGGCACTGGCAGATCAATCTACATCTCCCGTCAATAGGCCAATGAGGATAAGTGCTACAGGGCTACACCAATCTCACCCTCCGACAGCCAATCCATTGACCCTGAACCAGAGAACAAATACAGCGGGCCACCAACAGCCGAACGACAATGGATATGAGGTGCCAGGACCTATGATTGGTGTTTCAGCTTGGGATCTTCCCCTACGGCTCTTGCCACCTTCTGGACCAGTTGCAATAATCCTACATGGACTCGTCGACCGTCAGAGGAATATAGCAACCGAGCACGCTCATGGAAGCCAGCCCACTGGTCCATATCATCCGGACCTAAGACCCATGTTGGGCCCAAGAAGGGGTCACAGAATCCATCCAGTCTCATCGACTATTTCTGAGCTATTCAAGAGACTTGTTTACGTCGGATTTGCCGAGAGAGCCGCGGCCTTACTTCTGGTCTATCACTTCGTACAGTGGCAGATATTGCCCGCTAAGGAAACCTACCAAAACATACCTGAATGGTTCCGTCCGCGGGCCTCGGCACTAGCCATAGCACACCCGTTGTGGACATCATTCGTAAGACCACATCAATGAAAATCGCCGAAATCGAAGTTACTGACTTGCAATTCAGCTAGTATGGGAAGGTCTTCGAGATGTCGTAATCAGGGACCAACAAAGGTATGCAACAGAAGAGTTCATGAATTTATATCAAAATTGCATTACTGTAAATTGGCCATTCAGAGATGAGGATATTGTGGTCCATGTCGGGGATGAAGTGAGGGTCAATGATGCCTTCAAGCGCCATATTGAAACACAAGCGAACTGGAGTCTGGGCGAACCTTTTCATCGAAGATACCCGGAATTGAGAGGCCTTTATAGGCTCTCTTAATCGAAGATTAACCTTGGCCTGAGGAATCTTGTGTTTTGCGCAAATCGAGGCACGGCATTGGTAGAGAGCAAGTTGGAGTTAGGCGCAGAGATCGAATGGTACATCCAGAGAGGTATTACTTAGATCAGAATAGGGGACCAGCTTGCAAGGAATATTTCGACATCTCTGTGATTCCTATAGTATAGTCGTAATTTGGGCAAAA
Organism: Rhynchosporium graminicola; assembly: GCA_900074885.1. Lineage (NCBI taxonomy): Eukaryota > Fungi > Ascomycota > Leotiomycetes > Helotiales > Ploettnerulaceae > Rhynchosporium > Rhynchosporium graminicola. The sequence continues at coordinate 465,069 of FJUW01000038.1, forward strand.
CATAACCAATGAACACCCTGTCCAGGTAGCTTATGCCTTGGAAAATACTTCAAAGTGAACCACGAAAGTGCAGTAATAAGTGATCTCAGACTAGTCCTCGAAAAATCTCATCTTTTGGAATAGTAAGTGTGGCTATAGAAGGTTCGAGAGACACTTACAGAGAGGTACAGCGGTTAAGTATTGTTAGTATAATCAGCAGGGGGTGGATGACTTTAGTGCAAAAGGGATAATGGCTAGTGCGTACTGACTTCTCGATCACTGATGAAGTTATTTATGCCCTGCTTACGGACCCGGTTCCGGTTACTGCCACTTGGAGGTAAAGTCGTCTGCCCCCTGCTAATCGTACTAACAATACTTAACCGCTGTACCTCTGTACCTCTGTAGAGCCCTGCTCAGTGCCTGCTCAGGATGAAAGATAGCTAGTCTATTGGATAGACACCCCTAGAAAGCTGCCCACACGAGGACCAGTTTTTATCACTTCTAATGTTTATTCAGGGGGGAGAGGGAGGGGAGGGGGTTATAGTAGAAATTACACGTTTCTCCTTCAGCAGTTCCAGTGACTAGGCGCATTTTGAACCTCGGCTAAACCTGCATATCAATCCAAGTCGCGTCATCCACGACGCTTTTATTGATACGCGACGAAAGAATGCAACACCCTTACCTCACCGATGGCGTGCGCAGAACACCAGATTGATGAGCAGACTGAAGACGACGATGAATTGTCAACGTCTGACGAAATTGGAAGAACGATGGGAACCGATGAGTACATCAAAAGTACGTCAACCTCGACATGATAACACCCAGCTAACAAGGCAGGAATCAATCGGCGCCGGTTGGAAAGCGATACAGACTCCGATAGAGAGGTCACAGGTATTGCACCTTCTCCGTTTGAAAAGGGGAAGCGAAAGGCAGGAGAAAAAGTAGAATGGTCGTCGGACGACGGGGAGGAAGAGGATGCCTACCAGAAATTCAAGAATAGGAAATCCGCCAAACGGAAGAGAGTCGCAGCGACTAGGAAGAAACTGAAGGAGAAAACTAAAGAGATCGTGGAGGATAGGAAGAAGGCCAAGAATAATGGAGAAAACTCGAAGCAACAGCGGATGTGGGGGGACGAGTCTGATTACGAGATACTGGACGATGAGATACCTGAGTACGTGAGGCAGCGCCGGAAGGAGTTCGACAAAAACCATGAGCAATACCACGAAGATGCGCTCAGACTACCTCCCAGATATGAAGATGTCTACTTTTCGGACGATGAAAGGATCGCGGAGCTTGCTGAGCGTCCGGACTTTCCACCATCCGTAGAGTCTTCGAGAGAGTATAAAGATATTGAGTTGCCTCACTCGGCTGGGGTCATACCAGCGTCTATCGCACAGTATTTGAGGGACTATCAGGTCACCGGTGTGGGTTTTCTGCACGAGCTATTTGTGTACCAGAGAGGTTAGGGTTGATAAGTGTAGCTTCGTGAAGATGGGACTAACTAATTTAAAAGGCGGCCTCCTTGGCGATGACATGGGTTTAGGCAAGACTGTTCAAGTTGCTGCGTTCTTGACAGCAGCTTTCGGTAAGACGGGAGATGAAAGAGATGCTAAGCGCATGCGGAAAATGCGAAGAGCGCCAAATAAGCCGTGGTATCCTCGCGTCCTCATTGTCTGCCCCGGCTCACTAATGGATAATTGGAAAAATGAGCTTGGAAGATGGGGATTTTGGCATGTTGATAAGTATTACGGCAGCAAGGGGGAGAGGGAATCCGTTGCCCAAGCTGCACTTTCTGGCCGAGTGGAAATTGTCATAACTACTTACACAACCTATCGAAACCATTTGGAACAGTTAAATCAAACTCAATGGGACTGCGTTGTTGCCGATGAATGCCATCAACTCAAAGAACCATCTGCAGAGACTACTAAGGCCATGAATCAAGTTAACGCCCTCTGCCGAATTGGGCTCAGCGGAACGGCCATACAGAACAAATATGACGAATTATGGACTTTGTTAAACTGGACGAACCCTGGTAGATTTGGTCCATTGCAAGTGTGGAAGTCTAGTATCAGCGATCCGTTGAAAATGGGACAATCGTACGTCTACATTCTTGACCAACTATTATTTGTGCTAAACCTGACAGTCATGATTGCACCAATCATCAACTCAAACAAGCAAGACAAACTGCAGAAAAACTCCGTGCTAACTTGTTACCTCAGTTCTTTCTCCGCCGCATGAAATCACTCATTGCGCATCAACTCCCCAAAAAGACCGACAAGGTCGTTTTCTGCCCTCTCACCAGCCTCCAGAAGCAAGCGTATGAGTACTTCCTTGAAAGCCCACTGGTCGAGACGGTTAGAAACTCTGCAGACGAATGTGACTGTGGAAAACCTGGGAACCCCAAACGAGGATGGTGTTGCTATACAACAATCCCGGGTTCAGATACATCCTGGCGGGTAAGTATCGAAGCACAACCTTTGATGATGAGATGCTGATAGTCCCAAGGCTGTGGTTTTCCCTGCAATCTCGATTCTTCAGAAACTGTCAAATCACCTGGCGATCTTGATCCCCAATCCCATTGATCCACCTGAGAAGCGAGAGCGAGATTTGGAGCGTCTAAAGGAGATGCTCCCCAACCACTGGAGAGACCTTTATGAGAACCGCGGCTCTCTGGCTACCCTTTCGAATCCCGAGTTCTGCGGCAAGGTTTGCGTTCAGCTTGACACTCATGAATCATCATTGACATCAATTGCAGTGGGCAATTCTTAAGAAGCTTTTGAAGTACTGGCACGAGCAAGGCGACAAAGTTCTGATTTTCTCGCATAGTGTGAGATTACTAGAACTACTACAGTATCTATTCAACAATACCAGCTATACAGTCAGCTTCCTGAGCGGGAAGACGAAAAATGACGACCGCCAGAAGCTAGTTGATAGTTTCAATTCGGATCCCAACCAATTCGTATTTCTGATATCAACTAAAGCGGGAGGTATGGATCCCGACCATAATTTATCGGACGAGTTGCTGACCATGCAGGTGTTGGCTTGAATATTACGAGCGCTAACAAAGTAGTTATTTTTGATCCGAATTGGAATCCCAGCTACGATCTCCAGGCTCAGGATCGAGCCTACCGGATTGGGCAATTAAGGGATGTCGAGGTGTATCGATTGGTATCTGCGGGCACTGTTGAGGAGATTGTGTATGCACGTCAGATCTACAAGCAACAGCAAGCGAACATTGGCTACACGGCTTCGACAGAACGTCGATATTTCAAGGGCGTTCAAAATATGCCTGGCCAGAAGGGAGAGATTTTTGGTCTGCACAATCTTCTCACTTTCCATGCAGACAGCGTCGTTCTTCGAGACATCGTCAACAAGACGAATGTAGCAGAAGCGAAACGAGGCGTTGATATCCTGGACTTCGACATGGACGATGCGGCGAATGATGAGGACAATCCCCTCAAGGTTGATGATCTCGACGATGAAGACGGTGCTATGAGTCAACTTGCAGCTCTGCTGACGGAAGATAGCTCGAAAAAGCAACCGAAACCACGACCTAAAACAGACCCAATCCAAGCAATACTCGCAGCAGCAGGTGTCGAGTATACACACGAGAATTCGGAAGTTGTTGGCTCATCTCGCGTAGAGGCAGAGCTCAGTCGTCGTGCTGTCGAAACCGGAAACGACGCGGAGTATGGCGAACAGCGGTTGTTCGATGATTCTCAGGCCGGAGATGTGAGTCCTGGGAGAATCCACTATGAGTACCATCCACCGGACGATGTCATGCTTAGGCAATTCTGTACCATGTCCAAGGGATTTGGGTTTGGGAGTGCGACGGAATTTGCGTTTGCTGTCGAGGGCATGACGCAAAAGCAGAGAACGTATTGCTTAGAGCGATTCTATCTCAAGAGAAAAGAGCGGATAGCCGAATTGGAACTGCAGGAGAACAAGTCAAAGACCGACGGGCCAGCCGTCAGTGCTGTTGGATTGGACATGGATGTTGAGATGCAGGCAGAGCTGCATGAAGCTCGGGCTGCGGAACGCCGCGCTGTGGAGTCGAAAGCTGCGGTACGGAAACTCGAGGAATTGAAGACTCCGAATGCCATCAATGAGGACGCGGAGACGGAAGACGATGATGACGACGAATTATGAGGTGAATGATACCCAGAGAAATTTAATGGCATTACGATGTGCAAGCAGCATTGTGCTGCTGCCTTTCGAAAAGTTCTATTCGTGATGCTATTCATACGCTGGGGGGCTTGCTCTGTAAGACTAAACTAGAGTACTGGGTATATCAAACCCCGCCCATACATGCTGATGATACAAAAATTATCTAATCGCTTGCAGTGTCGTCGTCCTCACTGCGAGTCTTCATTTCCTTCAGTCCTCCCTTTCCCTTGCCCTTACCGCCCTTCTTGGCCTTGACACCCTTGCCCCTCAAGCCAACGGGAACCTCCTTTCGGACCTCCCCATTCTCGAAAAGGACGCCGATATCGGCCCTGCGAGCAACGGCCTTCTTCCAGTTTGCCTTGGAAATGCCACCGCTGGCATCACCTTCAGTAACGACGTGGCCGGCATCAGTTCGTGCCCAACGGATCTTAGGTTCCGCCTCCATAACTTGGCGGAGGTTGATGTGGATAGAGACATCGGCGTCACTCTTTGGGGCTCTGACTTCGGAGCCATCTTCTTGTACGACAATGGTAGCGAAAGTGAGGAGGGCTTGGCCTCCAGCTCGCTTGATGCCGCCGGAAGCGAGGATGAGAGGGTAGTTGGCGTAAGAGGTCTCGTAGACAATGAAATCTGGGAGGTCTTCGGTTGTGGTGCTGAGAGGGGTATATTTGGTGGTTGTGGCAGAAGTGGGGCTCATTGGGCCGGAAGGAGTGGGATTGACCTTGATCAGGTAGTTGGATGGAATAGCTTTCTCGGCGTCTGTATCCTCTTTGCTGTCTGGCTTGAGCTTCAGACTGAAGCGTGTTCTGGAGGCCGGTGACTCGACGAGTTCTTTGAGTTCGGGGAATGTGACTTCCAGGGAGGAGAGGTTTGATCGTTCGAGCTGGTCTTTGTTAGCTTTGTACCTCTGTCAAATATCCACTGCCTTTATGACTTACAACTTCTGAGCATTCAACCCAGCCTTCGGTATCAGCTACAAGCTTGTCCTCGCCCTCGTCTTGCTCATCGCCCTCCTCGACTGTTCGCTTCAATACCCAGGTCAAGGCCTTAGATATCAAACCCTCACGATCTTCAACTGTGCTGTATCCTCGGCCACGTCCTTTGGTCTTGGAAACACTGCCACCGTTCTTTCCACGGCCGTGTCTCGAAGCGTTTGGGGAGATTGGAGAAGGGTCCATGATCTCACGATTGAGGGACAGACCCTGAAGAGGTGGAAGGACTGCAGCCATTGTGGATACTGAATGATGATATGTGATTGAGAAGAAAGAGTGAACTGTTGGTAACAAAATTGGGGTTTGTAGAAGAGGAAAAGTCAGAGGAAGCAGAGCAGAGGGGAGTTAGGAGCTGAACAGGTAATCAGAAATGGGAGGCAAGGGAGATATATAGGGAAACTCTCATGGGGAGTCACGGTGAAATTAGACCTTCCTTTCCTGCCTTAGATATGTGTCCCATGCAGTAGCAGTCAACAGAAATCGCGAAACTTGCCAATGCCAGCACGCTCTTGCATGGCCCAGCCAACTACTTCGCGCTTTCACATTTACCCATCCTCTTACTTGCATACGGATGCAACCAATTCATAGGCACTTACTGTCTCCGTTCGTCTCTAGCAGTGGGGTCGTTCCTGCAATGTAGAATGCTCAGCAGGTCGTGAAGCTATACACATGGCGGTGTGGATCTCTCTATGTGTGACAACGAAGCCATTAGCCCGCGGCTCGACCCGCAACAGGACGCGTGCGAGTCTCTCATGCGTGCGTTTCGAGGGTCTGCGGGGCTGCAGAGGGCGAATAATGAGGTTGGAATGCGCGGCGGGAAGAGCGGTGTACAACCCTCGCTTGAATTGTATTATTTGTACTTTGGCATCACGTGCTCGCCCCTCAGCTTTGGCGGTTCTGGCGGAATGGAAGGGGATTCGAAAATTGCATCGTAACTGAGGGATGTGACGGATCTCTGAGCTTCTTTAACTTTGTTCTGGTTAGAAGGGTAGATAGAGGGGTAGGTGCATCACCATTGATGTAGGGAGCAGCGGTAACAAGACGTATGTGCTGTCACGTCTTTATATCCCCGGCGTCAATATACGAAGTATTGCGGTACCCCACTTCGGTACATGGTCGCATGCTCAGATGGTGAAGCATAATTTGAGCCCAGTCAAGCAGATTGCCAGACATTGAGAGGTTTGACCAATGTGAAGAATGTATTGGTGGCATTCCGTGGTCTTGCTGAACCAGATCTAGACGATTTTATGTACATAAGCAAAATTGGGAGCGAATTGAGCTTTGTAGAAAAGTAGCCATGATCCAGCAATCTTCTCTTCAGTAGCTCCACTTGGAGTATGCTGCTAGGTGACTCTTTCAGTCTACATCATGTAATGTATCCTGCAGTGCCCAAGTACGATCCTCCCGTTGGCTTGAGTAAGATCCACCTCGTCGTAGCTACGGAATCCACAGAAGGAGATAGAAGAATATGAGAAGGCCAGCTTGAGTGTCGCTGCAACAAGCTAGAATTGGAGCCATAGCTAATCGTGTGCAGGCATACTTGCTCAGAAGAAACCCTTGGACCACCTCCAGCATGTCGCTGAACACGCGAGACGATCGGAATTAAAGGATGATGCTGATTTGACGAATCAGTCATACCAGCTATAAGCTGATATGGGTCGGCGCAACTCGATTCTGAAGTCAAAAAACCATTACATGACATTGCCTGAAGTGGTATTTCATAGTCGTATGAAAATTTTATGACTTCATCTGTGTGAGGATCTTGGTAAATCATTTACGACGGTTTTCCCAGTTAGATCGATCGAAAGAAAATAACTCGTTTCTTCGACACAAAGGTGCCTAGAGACTGAAGTGGTAGCCGCTTTGACGAGGGACTTCCAGCTCTTCCTGGACTATTAACGCACACGAACTTACCCCGCAGATCTTTGGACTCTATCGCCCTTGTTTTGGACCTGAAGGTTGTACAAGCACCGAATGACTCTTCTGGAACTCCTACCCAGCTCTCAGGCTGAAGTGCAGCCAAGCTCTTCCCTTAAAAAAAATCGGACATCGAGGCCAAGGCTTGAGGCTCGTCAGACATCGTATGACAAAAGTAGGATGAGATGTGTATATGACATGAGGGAAGGAGACAGATTCTGATTGAATTGAGCTTAGACGTACATGGGGATCGATCTGGGCGACTCTGCTCGATGCGGCAGTATTTCCAGAAACCTGTAATCTTGAAATACACAATGCTTGGCGAGATGGGTTGTTGGTGGTCAAGGACCGGACGACAATAAAAACTTTGTTCTATGTATACAAAAACTTATCCTTAAATACTTGATGGAACTTGAAGCTCTTGAGACTTTAAAAACGTTCGCTTTATTGAATATAATGTGCAGCGATTGGCCGACCACAGTATATCTTCACGAAGCGCAAAAAACGTACACCGACAACAGGTGACATTGTGGCATTCGCCTGCACTGAAGACGATTAATGAAAATTCAGTAACTTGATGGCATCACCAGCAAATGAAAGAAGTTCAAAGAATCATATCGTTTGAAGGCGAGTCTATGCCGCCACAATGTTGTGCAGCTGACTCAACCGCCACCAGCCACCTTTAAGAGCTATCCACGGCATTGTATGCTCAGGTGACTATCTTTGAGACTCCACCGATAATTCTGATAATAAAGTAGTCCCAGTGAAGAATCTTTGCGTCAAGGAAAGCTCGGTGTTGCAATTTTGCTGTATGAGCTTTAGGCTTCCTGCTGTACATCGTTGCACCATAACGACTAGGGTCATTTGGCTAAAGCGAGGAGAAGTCAAGCTGAGCGATGGGTTGAAACAAAGCCGATCCAGGGCCATGGTTGAGCCACAACAGTGGCACCATCATCTAGATATTGAAAGATCCGGAAGGATGTCAGCGATACCCGACACCACATTCAGCCAGCTTTGGTATCGTGGCTTCTTTGCAACTATTGGGAGTGTGGCCGGGTGCCTTCGTTGGTTGCTTTTCTCTTCTATCTGAGGAGCGATGGCTGCATGGATGGTCGCCCTTGGATATAGAGTGGCATGGAGGCTGTGCTGAAGCATCGCCAGCCTCTAGAGTCGAGGCCTTCAGACATCGTATCAGCCCGGTTGCTCAATTCTGGGTTGCCACTGTCTGTTGTCTCGGTACACAGCAAGCACTAGATTTTAGCTCGTTCATAAATGCTAATTGTCGTTTTTAGATCGTGTGCTCAAGATCTTGGTGAGATACTGGCGGTTGATGATATTTTGGTTCGAATCTGAACCCAGCTTTGACTCGTGTAGTAGTAGCAGGGGTGCAGGGTTTAGCGCGGTTGCCACTAAAGGGATAGCGCCAATATTCACATCGCCTCAACCATCTATGCTATTTCTACTTCTCTAATCAGCAAAATGCATATCTCTTGCTAACAGTCATCGCAATCGAGGGCGTAACTTGGAACGGGCTGATCAGTGGTACTGCGGACAGTAGGAGCGCCAGGCACCTAGAAGAACTGGATTGCGACACGCCAGGGGTTCGACTTTCAGGTCACATGATGACAAAACCCTCTGAGCCAAACTCATCAGCTAATTATGGGACAATTGAGAATCGCGATACCGAAAGTAGTCAGCCAGATGATGTCTCACCACATGGTACGGACTATTCAGATCAAGCTCTCTCTGGTGTCCATCGTGAGCCGTCTTTCGACCGGGCTCTACGCTCCTCCTTGATTGTGCAGGATGAGGATCCCCTTCAGATTGAGCCTCCTACGATGAAGAAAAAGGAAGAAATAGTCACTTGGTCAAGTTTACCACGCAAGAGCCAAGTCTGTAAATTCAACTCCCACGAAGTTCGTTTACTAAATTATTGGCGTCTAATGTAGTTGGCTATCTTGACGCTCGCCAGGCTCTCGGAGCCATTAGTTCAAACATCTCTGAGGTCCTACTTATTTTATCAACTGCGGTCCTTTGATCAGAGCCTTCCTGCCTCAACTATTGCTTCTCAAGCGGGCATCATGCAAGGTTCCTTTGCCGCAGCTCAACTTTGCACTGCCATGCTATGGGGTCGATTCTCAGACCGAGGCGGTCGGAAACGGATTCTCCTTATCGGATTATCCGGGACTACGATATCGTGCATAGGCTTTGGCTTCAGTCAAAATTTCTACCAAGCTTTGTGTTTCCGGATGCTTGGGGGTGCTCTGAATGGAAATGTGGGTGTTATGAGAACGATGATCAGTGAGATTGTTAGGGAGAAGAAGTTTCAGTCGAGAGCCTTCTTGATTTTGCCAATGGTAGCAAACATCGGCAGTATTATTGGTCCGATGATAGGAGGTTTCACCTCAAATCCTGCAGGGAGCTTTCCAGAAATTTTTGGAGGGATATGGTTCTTTGAACAGTTTCCTTACGCATCGCCGAATCTGATCAGTGCTACATTCCTCTTCTGTGCTGCAATGACGGTCTTCTTTGGCCTGGAAGAGGTATGTGCACCCAGAAATATCATTGATCTCAGCCTGACAGTTACCAGACTCATGAGGGCTATGCTCATCAGAAAGATATCGGGATTACCTGCCGTCGTAGGGTGTTTCCAGGGATCGGTCGCTTCTTTGGTGGGAAGAAGGAAGGCTACGAACCACTTATGACCTCGGAATCCACAGTTACTAATAGTCATATAACCGAATATGACCCCGACTCGAAACCGAGGAAAAGAATCGCACCGCGATACAAGAACAAGCTTCCATTCCGTCGCATCTTCACTTACAACGTTGTTTGCACGCTTATTTGTCACGGTCTTAGTGAGTTAAGGCAGCCCAGAGATCCCCGATTGATTGTCTCAAAAAATTCTTGAGACATGCCTTGTCCTTTTCTCGAAACTTTTTGGCATGAAGCTGACTGCCCTGCTACCTAGTGTCTCTTTCAATGGGTACATTTCAAAATATATGGTATTCTTTCCTCTCTACACCCGTATACGATCCAGAAGATCCACCTGAAAACTACACGCCGCATCCCCCATTTGTCTTTACAGGTGGTATTGGGTTACCTCCCCGGTCCGTCGGCTTTGTGATGGCAATTCTAGGATCCATCGGCATAACCCTCCAACTGTTCCTCTATCCATTCGTCAACCAACGTCTCGGCACCGTCCGATCCTGGCGTATCTTTCTTTACTGTTTTCCAGTCGTATACAGCCTTGTGCCCTTTCTCTCACTTATCCCATCCACCACCCCACCTCCGAGCCAGAAAACAGGATTCCCGATCTGGGCAGCTATCTCCTCTCTCCTATTCATTCAAGTCGTCGGGCGAACATTTGCCAGCCCCGCCACTACGATTCTCATCAACAACTGCAGTCCTCATCCCAGCGTTCTCGGCACTATCCACGGAATCGGCCAGAGTGCAAGTAGTGCTGCGAGAACGGTAGGTCCGGCTTTAGGCGGCTGGTTGTACGGTGTTGGATTGAAGAATGGAGTTGTAGGAGCTATGTTTTGGGTATTGGCTTGTGTGGCAGTTTTCAGTATTATTGCGAGTAATTGGGTGAGAGAGGGAGATGGACATGAAATTCGCTTGGACGGGGATGATGAGGCCGAAGCTTTAGCAGAGGCTGAAAATGCACCTTTGTTAAGAAGACAAAATTAGGAGATCTTTCGTGGAGTGATGATCTGATACGCGGTCAGGTGTATCTTAGTAGAAGTTGATGGGAGGTTTTTTTTTGGCGTCTTGGTCTTGAATACCCCATTGTAGCGCCCTTACAGAACAAGAGTGTATTAACCTAGATATAGAAGTTTATCATAGCCCTGTTTGGCTTGATTACTGAACCGAACGTTTTACTTAAATCTAGATCCACTATCCATCACATCTTCAAGACATGTGATCCGTGCATGAGGGCTCGGGTGTTCTGTTCCACATTGTTTTGATTCGCACCGTAGCTCGACCTAAGCGAGGATCCACTTCCCAGTATCCAACATCTAACTCAAGCATGAAAATTACAAGACAAGATAGTGGAGTATAAGACACCAGATCACTTCTAAAGCACCGTGTTCTTGAAAACTTAGGAAAGATACTGGCTAGATAACTATACATGTGTCGTTATAGTATCATGACATGTAAGATCATAATGTCCAAGAGCTTTGCCGAGAAAGGAAAGAGGTATTGACATCATGCTGTTGAGCGTTTCTGGGCTGAACCGGCATTGCAATAGCGTTCTTCGTGAGGCTAACAGACGCACTGAGGGCAATGGGCGCGCTGTCCTAGATGGATGAGACGGTCTTGGATAAGGCCATACCAAGAAAAACAACACCTAGTGCTGTGAAGAGAGAAGATGGCTGGGTGTTTCATCTCTCATGATGGCGGAACTTTCTGGTCCTACTGTGGGAATTGGTACAGACTTCCAGTGTTGACATTGCTGATGGTTGTCTAGCGAGGCTAGTCCATGTCGGTACCAGTGATGGTACAGACTTTCATTTTGATTCATAAAATGTAAAGGGCTGAAAGGTTTTATACGGCTTTGAGTAATGTGATCGATTACTCATGTCATGGAATCATTTTAGGACTTTGCTCTTGCGATCTCTGAATGTCACGAAATCATATTTGCATTTCTCTATAAGGGATACGAATGCGTCAGCCACGTTGCATTCTTATAGCCCCTGTTCCCTTAGTCTCAGTTGCCGGTCCTCAGTGATTGATGGAGAGATGCAAGTGGCAGGAGTAATTTCGATTTTTAATTTCTACACTAACATCGAATTTAAGCTGTACCCGTGTAAAAGCCCCGAACCAACCCTTTACTCCAGCGCCAATTCATCAATTTTCAAGTACGTCTTGCATACGCCTCTCAAAGACCACAATTAGAAGATACAATCAAACAAAGTCTCTACCCTGCACAGGCCCCCGGTAGATAGAAGGATAATTGCGCTGTTGCTGATAATCCATCTGGTTGAGATTGATATCGCTCTGAGCTTCCGACCTCGTCCATGGCTGGGCTTGATATCCAGTCGGTTCTTGGGTAGCATTCTTTTTGCTGACATTCCTCCGGAATCTCCAGAATGCGAAAGGTCCAGCTAAGACGACAACGAGTAGGACACAGGCAAGAAGCGCCAAATTGTATTTCGGATTCAAGGCTAGAGGGAAACCTATGAACCCGTTGGCTATCCCGGCTGGTATTACGACACGTCCGAGCCAAATGTGAACGTGTGCGAGCTTGGTTGGTAGTTGTGTCTTTGTAAACATTCTGTGATGGAGGAAGCCGATGACGAATTGGCACATCATAGCTACTATGACTATGATGCCGAATATTTGATGAATGGAATTGAAGTGCTTGGTCTATGATTTTGTTAGAATTTAATTATAGAGACTTTCGTCGTACTTACTCGGTTGTACTGCATACCGGCTTTGATTCCAACACCCATCCCGATTAGAGCTACAAGCGCAGACGCAGTCTGTACTACTCCATGCCATTTCGGACTATTGAGAGTTCGTAAAACCATGACAGCGAGTGGCATGAGCCCAATGAACGCCATGATCATGAGAACAGCATGGGCAGGTGGCGCGAAATCGCGGTCCGAGTTGTCTTTTATTTGCACTGTTCCGGTAGAATCTGCGAATTGAATCACTGGAACTCCTTTCACGCCAAATGCCTTGGTCAGATCCATGGTGAACGCTCCGTAAAGATCATGGCGTTTGATATCAGCTGTCAAGGAATTGCTCTTCAGATTTCCTCCTGGACCAGTAGCGTAAATAAATTTGGCTGCTATGTTCGTCGGATCAATAGAGCCTCCTTTCCATGACCGGCAGTTCTTGCACATGGCATTGACTGTATAGTTTCCTTCTGATATACGTGTGCCAGGGAGTACTTCGACGGTAATGTTCTTCGTGTAGGAGGGTTCGATGTTGCCAGATGACCTCCGCGGACTGAGAGTCACATTCTTTCCTGAAGAATCGGAGTATGCCATAAATATCAGTGAATCCTTCATCTTATCACTGCCCATCCCAACAGCCTGCAGAAGTCAGTAAGATTCATAAAAAAAAGTCGAGTTACTGACAATCCATGTGCTGACGCTCGGCGCAACAATTGTGAAGTAGAGGTCATTGTTGTCGTCTCCCTGCGGGATATTGAGTGCGAAGTTGATGCTTTGATCTCTGGCATGAAAACTTGCGCCTACAGTCGTGTCGACTGCTTTTGTGGTGGGGAGGAATATTGATGCTACTGATTGCTATCAGCTATTGGGAAATGAATTTGAATTTCAGGGGGAGCGTTCCTAGCTAGGATGCCAGTTCCGCAGTGCTAAAGTCCCCCGGATTCGAGACGTACCCACTATGGCCAGCTCCAAGAAGCTTAATCGCACCATCTTCTCCTCTGTTCTCTTCTTCGCTAATGATGTTTCCTGGTTGTTGTCGTGTCGTGTTGTTGATCGCGATCTATTTATCATGAGGGGTTTCTAAAATATGTCTCTGCGAAGATCGATATATTATAAGTAATTTAACTTCAAAATCCAATGCCACAAGAAAGCATATCTGCGCGCACGCGCTACCTTGCTGCTTAGGCTAGGGCAGGACTCCAGCATGGCGCTTCACTGGCTGGCATTGGAGATGCATACGCCCGCGAAGGTTGGCGCCAGAAGAAATGCCCGACCAACCAACAACCTCAAGTTTGAGTGCTGCTTTGGAAAAAGACTCGACTGATTGGAAGCTATTTCTAGAGCCCTCGGGACTTGTCTGAACATTTACACGTCAGGTGCTGTGGATGCCCTGAATCGTCTATGCTGGTACGTTCTCTACGGTCACAATGGTAGCTTATGTTATCGGAAGAGAAGAGGCCGAGAGGATTATCAGACATCTTGCTTCTTGCTGAGGTCCCTGGTTCGGATCGTTTTGGCAGCCGAGATCACCAAAATATCTTCCAGGTATGAGTGCTGTCAAGTGGCATCACTGTTAGCATCTGTTGGAGATCACGGGTTGTGAGAAGTTATCAAAATTTTCACTATCTCGTCCCCTCATGTGTCTGGTAGCTTTGATTGCCCAAAATATTCTTTTCGACCTTTCAAATGCTTGTTACCAACCAACAGCACTCTCATCTGTCTATTAGACGGATGTTCCTCGGAAATCAGTAGGATACGTGGGAACAGACTGCATATTTCTAATTCTACAGATGAGAGTTGATGCTGCTCAGCAAGAAGATCAAGCTGAAGTTGGTCTGCATATTATATAAGCTACTCAGGTGGATTCCAGCCCAAAAATACGTTCATATTTGCTTGAAACACATAAGAAAGATAGCCCACTCATTTTGAAGAGATCGTTTACCCCATTCACGCAGGAGATGAATCATCAGTGAGGAACGGTAGTTCATCGACCATTCCTTTGATCAATTTCGTCAAATCGTTCCTTCCTCCGATACGCAAGTACGCCTTTGAACAGGATTCGCACTTTCCCTTGCGAGGATAGTCTAAATCAAAAAGACAAACATTCACGAGGAGACCAATTTCATACAATATTGGTCATCAATATCAACTTACAGAATAACATTCTATATTTACGACAAGAACACAGACCCCCAAAACGCGCCTGGCATTATCCTTCTACATACAGGCAGACTCAATATCAGCGATGGTCTACCAAATTACCAATCGTACTCGAGCCTCGAGAGACCGTGTGTACCATATTCGCTTTGCCCGAGAATCATCTGTGGCCTCGACCGCGCCTACGGTTGATATCACTCCTCCATCATCGCCAGCCCCCCCAGACTTTGAGAAGGAATCAGCCAGATGGTGCCATGGACGAGGAGAGGAGCAAACGCCTATATCGAGCTCTTCTATAGCTCACGGTGTATCAACGCACGCCAAACCTGTACCATCAAAATATTCGAATCACTCGACGGAGCGGTCGACGTCGACGTCGGAGGACACTGTGATTCGTCGTTCAGCAAAGCGTGGTGTTGGAATAAAAAGTGGGTGTGATAAACGATGCACATGCTCGTGCCATCAGCGAGCTCATCGTCTACGCAGAGCAGGTCGTCGAGCTGGCCCTCGCGGTCACCATGCCGAATCTGTCTTTCCAACGCCGCCTTCGAGTCCAGACATTGGTCCCCTTTTACGAAGTCTAGGACGTCAGGGGGTGAAGTCTTCAAATTCACGAAAGAATCGTCCCGTAAGAGTGGATGGTGGCGAAGTCGGAAGGTCCTTCAATGGCCAAAACCCACGGGGTTAGGAACAGTCGGCAGGCTCGGATTTCACGTAACAACGTATTCAGGACAGAAGGTCTGGTGGGAACGAACGGATACGCTACTTTGTATGCGACGTCGACGAGTCCGTAAGAAGTGCTGTGCTACTTTTTAAATAGCATTATCACTGTTATGGCGTCCATAGAAAAACGATTGAGTTTCTTTTTGTCATTTGCGACTCTGGATAAACAAAGCGGCGTGAAGAGCTGTGTTCCAAAAAGTGAGTCCAACGGGATAGAAAGTATTTTCTTCTGAATACAGAACAGTGAGACATACGGAACACACGAGCGCCTGGGGAGGATTCTCAGCAGCTGAGAAGATGTAATGATCCAAAGTTGGAGTGAATAATTTTTCAAAGAGCAACAACAGGTCATGAATCAGGCAACAACTTCCAATATCAGGTCTGTCAGCGCGCCAGTTGATCGAATCTGATATCAAGATCAGAAATCGATATGAGTCAAACCGAATTCGATGTATTCGGAGTTCGAAGTTGCCTCTGTGCTGCCAAGTCATAGCCAAACCTTCCTAATTCAAGTATCCAACAGTATACCTAGGCATGAACATTATCAATCGCGTTGCGGTGTACTATGGACTTGGTTCATCTTGGAAACCGGACCAATGACATCACATCTTGATTACAGATACCCAATCGGGTCGCATGAATTATTTTCAGGCAGTCCAGTCAAGTTTTTATACAATAAATTCTCTTTCCGTGTTTGACAACCCCTCTTGCTACCCCGCGATCCCAAATACAATACACGACTCCTTTGCAAACACATATACCCGGCACACCTTCTGAACTTAATCACAAAATGTCTATCGGAGTAGCTATCATTGGCAGTGGCATCTTCGTAACTGAGGAGCACCTTGTTCGTATTTAACATTCTAAAAGTTTTACGAGGATCAGCGCTGACAAGCCGGCCCACTTCAGCCCGCAGTCAAAGCATGCTCAAACCTCACTCTTAAAGCTATCTACTCGCGGTCTCTGAAATCTGCCAAAGCTCTGAACGCTGGCGTAGACCTCTACTCAGACGATTCAGGCGTCGGAAATACCTATCACGACTTACTCCTACGCGAGGACGTTCACGCAGTCATCATCGCCCTACCCATCCTCACCCAACCGGAATTCATCGAGGCCGCTCTCGTTGCAGGCAAGCATGTCCTGTCGGAGAAGCCCATCGCAGGCGACGTCAAGCGCGCAGAGCACCTCATCAAATTTTCTAAGAGTGACAAAGTAAAGAATGGCGCAACGTGGGCCGTGGCTGAGAATTTCCGCTTCCTGAACTCCTTTCTCTTCGGCAAGCAGGAGGTCGAGAAGCTAGGCAGGATCTTAGGATTCAGGTGGACGACATTCTTGCATGTTGCATTGGGAGGCAAATATATCGGTAGGCTTTCGTCTGGTCTTTTAGGATGATCTGAAACGCTGATAGGTATGCACAGAGACCGCGTGGCGCAAGAAGCCTGAATATCAGGGAGGTTTCCTTCTTGATGGAGGAGTTCATTTCATCGCTGGTACGAGATTGCTTTTGGGAGAATCGGCAAGACCTACTTCATTGACGGCATATACACATCAACTCCAAAAGCATCTCCCACCTGTCGATACGGTTGATTCGATATGGCAAACCAGATCGGGCATCTCAGGCACATTTTCCGTCTCATTCGGTACCACACTTCCAGGGAACGGATACACAGTAGCTTGCGAAAAGGGTTCAGTGAATGTAACCAGAGGAAAAGTAACTGTTACGTTGGTAGAGGGCAATAAAGTTACCGAGACAGATTTTAGCAATGAGGGAAGTGGTGTTAAGCAAGAAGTCGCAGCTTGGGCTCAGGGTCTAGTTGATGGAAAGCCTGTTTCAGCACAGTCTCCTCAAGAGGCCTTAGTCGATTTGGAGATTTTGGAGAAGATGTTGAGGAGTGGTGAGCAGAACGGACAGGCCCAGACATTGCAATACTAGGATGTTGGTCAGTGAAGCGCCAGGAGTCTGAATTCTCCACATTCTCAAGAGGTTGATACTCAGGAGCTTCCCCATTGGACCTCCGTGTGTCAAGATTCGAGCGTTGTTTCAACACATGAGAATGCACACTTTTTCCAACCAATCTTCGCCTGCAAGTCCCAGACAAGTAGGCAATGATAGCTTTTCTGTTTTGTAATATTATTGTGTAATTCCGGTGCCCTGCTCGCTTATCTCTTAGTTTCCTCTATAGTACAGTAGGGTGCAAAAAGTATCTGCACCCCCCCCCCTTGTAGCTAAGTATCACTTACCCGATTAGGCAGTATATACCTGCTGCTTTTATATTCATCACTCTTCGTAAATAACACGTCTTTATAGCTATTCAGAATGGCTCGAGGACCTGAATTAAAGCTTTTAATGCGTGCACGAATCGTAGAGCTTAGCTCCGAGTAGTAGTCAGCTCCTCGAATACACTGAAAATACCCTGAAATACCCCTTTCTACGATTCGGCTTACGATTAAGACTTGGCCTCCGGGTACGTCAGATTTTTCATCGAAACCACGAGTTAGAAGGCCTCGAGCTTTAATAGAAGAGCAGCACGATTATATATATAATACTATTAATCACGTGAACTCTTATATCAAAATGCGAGACCTACTACGAGAAGTCGATAATAACTATAAGAAGCGGTATATATAGTATGACGACTGGTCAGGTTTGGAGGTCTCTCCCTATTAGTAGAAACACTTACTACTAAGCGAGATTATACGAGTAGAGTTTAGGGGCCCCTTTTCATATATATACTTCTATTCTCTCTCTACTTCTTAACTCCTTAGTTATAGATTCTAAAGTAATTCTTACTACTTAATATTCATAGTAATATAAGGTCTTATTACTAAGGTAGTTTTAAGACCTTTCTAGAGTAAGCGTTATATTATCTATAACTCTTTTACTTATATCTAGGAAGATAGTAAATATTTACTTATATTATACCTCTATACCTAGAGCTACTAAACGCAGAAGACTATACTATATAGAGAAGGCTTATACTAAGTATAAACTTGAAGAATAGTACCTAAACTAAAGTAACCTAAGTCTAATAAATCGACTACTAGTTCTCCGACTCCCTTTACCTCCTATTCTTCGGCGACTCGTAATACTTACTATAACTTACCTCTCTCTATAGTAGAGAGTACTCGCGATAACACCTCGTCCGAGTTAAGCTCCTTAACTCCTATTATAATTAACGAACTTACTAAGTCGCTAAACCTCCCTAATAATACCCCTATATTAATAGTAACTATAAGTAACTTATAAGAAGACTACGCTTACTAGCTATAAGAGGCAGAAAGGAAGCTCGCAGAGGAGAGATAATTAAACGTTAACTTATCTGCAGAATTACGCTAGTTATAAGATAAGTTCCTAGAACTACGCTAGTTAATTACTTAGCGCTCTACTAAGTCTATATTATTTAATAACGTTTAATCGCGTATAATACTACTATTATTAATTAAAGAAGATAACGCTACTCTTACGCCTAATAATCGTTATCAAGAATAATCTACCGGAGGAATATTATTAATATTATATACTACGCATATAAAGAAGATACTAAACTTTCTAAATAAGCTCTCTAATAGAATCGACTACTCTCTAAAACTCTAGGAAGTATAAATACGTAACGCTCTCCGGCGCTACTCTAGCTACTTTATCGATAAAGATTACTATAAAGATTAGTTACTTAACTAAATAGAAAGAATAGCTAGAACTTACCTAGAACTCTCGTTCTTAGAACTAGAATATAATAAAGAAAGTAATATAATCGATTCACTCGATATAATCACTTAACTTATCTCCTTCTTATCTAATCTATACGACTAATAAACTATAAGAGCTAGCTACTCCGCGCTAAAGATAGATTATAAGTAGACCTTCTAGACGTTCTACTATAAGTTTTATACGCTAGCTCGTAAAGCTAAAGTAAATAATTAATCGACTCTGAAAATAGACTTATAGGAGAAGCTACCTATATAGCTACGGAAATAGCTCTTCTAATAGTATCGAACGTTAAGGATACTAGAAGAATACGTTAAGGCTATATAAGCTAAAGACTAAGGTTAATTTATTAAAAAGACTTACTATTCCGAGTCTTTAGCTAAAGCTAGCGCGACTCGAGAACGCCCTATAAATACCTCCTCCTAGCGCTATAATACTAACTCCTCTTCTTATCCGCAAATTAGTCTTCTTACGCCCGAGAACACTAGTATAACTAGTAAATAAGCACTATACTCTATACGAAACGATACGCCTTATGTATAATCGCTAGCGAATACTCCTTATCACTTTACGCTTACCTTATACTTACGCTCGTCGTTAGCTCGACTTAATACTCCGTATCGAATTAACGTAATTAACGCTAATAACGATATTAATAGCAAGCTAGAAGATAATAATAATAAAGAAATATATAATAATACCTAAAAGTATATTAAACTACTAGTAAAAGACTACGCCTAGGGAAAGACTCCTTCCTAAGTAATATATAAGATATACGATATCTTAACCTTACGAAGCTTCTTAGTAGTTAATCGTTTACTATACGTGCTACTCTTACTAAGAATAGACTCTCGTATAAGCTACCTATACTTCTCGATTCTAGAGCTAATAGATATTATTTTATTAATTATTCTTTTCTTAAATCTCTTTCCTTCTTCTTAAAACCTTTAATTTACCCTCTACTAAACGTAATTCCTATTAAAGGCTTTAATAGCGTTAATAGTAGTACTATTAGTTACTATATAATACTTAATTTAATAATAGATTATTACGTTTAAGTATTTACTCTCTTTCTTATTACTACTCTCGGAAACTATAGTATTATACTCGGAAGGACTTAGTTTTCGGAATATTAAGTACTCTTAGATACCTCTAAACGATAAATCATTTAGTTACTATATACTCCTCCTAGTAACGTTTATAGCTTTCTGATCGAGATTAAGGACTTATATAAATACTATATCTACTAGCGCTACTAACATAACGCTAACGAACGAAACGAACGCCTTAATTAGTTCTAGGAAGCGTACGAGGAATAGCGAAGCGTAGCTAACTCTCTTATTAATATTCGAGCTATTATTAACTCTATCTCTATTATTAAATAACTATTACTAGCTCAGAAGCGAATTTCTAAGGAGACTTATAGCTATAAAAATATCTAAAACTCTCCCCTAGAGAGTATTCTATAGGTAACTAACCCTCTATTACTACTACTAATTAGTTAGGACTATTTCTCCGGCGTTTATACTACTTATTATAAATATAATAAGCCTAAGTATTTATTACCTGAAGAATAAGAATAGAGTAGTAAAGAGAAGTCTTTATACTCTAGAGAAGCTACTAATATATAGCCGAAGTATATACGATTTAGCGATATTATCGCTTATATCCCGCGTGAATCTCTACTTTAACCTTAATTAGAAGTCTCTATGTTAAAGACTTATATATAAGACTACGCCTATATAATTTATACTATAGACTAATAGTTACTCGGAATATTATCTCGCGACTTAATAAAAGCTACTTAAAGTATAAAAATAGTTATTATAATATTTCGGAAGCGATAAAGATTACCTCGTATACTTAGACCTCTTCTAGAGCTTCCTACGCTAGAGATTTACACGATTAGTAGCTTAGCTTTCTATCTCTTATATAAACGCTAGAAGTTTTCTAATAATAAGATCTTCTTTACTACCCTTTATAAGGTAGATAAGCTTCTTAATAACCGAATCGTAGTTTAGTAATATAATACTACTATTATATCTTTGATTATCGACCTTACGGAATATTATAAAACCGCCTAGTAATTTACTATTAGCTTAAGCGAATTAGATTCAGAACTATAGATCCCTTACGAATATAGCTAGTAGGTATACGTCTTTTCTAAGGAAGCTAGCGATATTCTCCCTCCTTATCGCTTATATAATTACTGAATTAAGCTTAAGGAAAGGGCTAAGAAGAACTTTAAATACTCCTCCTTATATAAGATATTAGCTAAAGAACTTAAAGTCGTTAAGGCGTATATTACTAATAACTTAGCTAAAGGTTTTATCGAACCTTCTTAAGTACTATACGCTATACTTATTCTTTTTATTAAGAAAGCTAATAGAAGTCTAAGATTCTATATCGACTTTCGCGCACTTAATAACCTTACGAGGAAGGATTAATATCTACTACTATTAATCGATAAAACGCTAGCTAGAATCTCTACTACTAAGATATTAACTAAAATAGATATTCGCAAGGAATTCTACCGAATTCGAATAGATCTAGCCTCTAAAGAGTATACGACCTTCCGGACCTATTATAGTATATATAAGTATAAGGTACTTCCTTTCGGTCTAACTAACAGCTCTGCGACGTACTAGCGATATATGAATAATATCTTATTCGACTACTTAGACGACTTCTATATAGTATATCTAGACGATATTCTGATTTACTCTAACGACTTACTATAGTATTAATTATACGTATATAAGGTGCTATAACGATTGCAAGACGCTAGATTATAAGCTGACCTTAAGAAGTATGAATTTAATATTACTTATATTAAATACCTTAGATTTATTATCTCTACTTCTAGGATCGAGGTAGACTCTAAGAAGGTTAATATTATATAATCTTAGAATTACCTAACTATAGTTAAGGGCGTATAATTATTCTTAGGCTTTTATAACTTCTACTAACGATTTATTAAGGACTACGGAATTATCGTAAAACCTCTTATATAACTTACTAAAAATAACGTATTATTTCGGTTCGCTAGGGAGTGTAAAGATGCCTTTAATCACCTAAAGTATACTCTCACTTCGGTACTATTTCTCTACTACTTGTGACGACTGGTCAGGTTTAGAGGTCTCTCCCTATTAGTAGAAATACTTACTACTAAGCGAGATTATATAAGTAGAGTTTAGGGGCCCCTTTTCATATATATACTTCTATTCTCTCTCTACTTCTTCACTCCTTAGTTATAGATTCTTAAGTGATTCTTACTACTTTATATTTATAATAATATAAGGTCTTATTACTTAGGTAGTTTTAAGACTTTTCTAGAGTAAGCGTTATATTATCTATAACTCTTTTACTTATATCTAGGAAGATAGTAAATATCTACTTATATTATACTTCTATACTTAGAGCTACTAAACGTAGGAGACTACGCTATATAGAGAAGGCTTATACTAAGTATAAACTTAAAGAATAGTACTTAAACTAAAGTAACTTAAGTCTGATAAATTAACTACTAGTTCTCTGATTCTTTCTACTTCTCATTCTTCGGCGACTTATAATACTCGCTATAACTTACTTCTCTTTATAGTAGAGAGTACTCGCGATAACGCCTTATCCGAGTTAAGCTCTCTAACTCCTATTATAATTAACGAACTTACTAAGTTGCTAAACCTCCCCGATAATACCCTTATATTAATAGTAACTATAAGTAACTTATAGGAAGACCGCGCTTACTAGCTATAAGAAGTAGAAAGGAAACTCATAGAGGAGAGATAATTAAACGCCGACTTATCTGCAGAACTATACTAGTTATAAGACGAGTTCCTAGAATTATACTAGTTAACTACTTAGCGCTCTACTAAGTCTATATCGTTTAATAACGTTTAATCGCGTATAATACTACTACTATTAATTAAAGAAGATAACGCTACTTTTACGCTTAATAATTATCGTTAAGAATAATCTACTAGAGGAATATTATTAATATTATACGCTACGCGTATAGAGAAGATACCGAACCTTCTAAATAAGCTCTCTAATAGAATCGATTACTCTCTAAAACTCTAGGAAGTGTAGATATATAACGCCCTCTAGCGCTACTCTAGCTACTTTATCGATAAAGATTACTATAAAGATTAGTTACTTAACTAAACGGAAGGAATAGCTAGAACTTACTTAGAACCCTTATTCTTAGAACTAGAATATAATAAAGAAAGTAATATAATTAATTCACTCGATATAATCACTTAACTCGTTTCCTTCTTATTTAATCTATACGACTAATAAACTATAAGAGCTAGCTACTCCGCGCTAAAGATAGATTATAAGTAGACTTTCTAGATGTTCTACTACGAGTTTCGTACGCTAGCTCGTAAAGCTAGAGTAAATAATTAATCGACTCTGAAAATAGACTTATAAGAGAAGCTACTTATATAGCTACGGAAATAGCTCTTCTAATAGTACTGAATATTAAGGATACTAGAAGAATATATTAAAGCTATATAAGCTAAAGACTAAGGTTAATTTATTAAAAAGACTTACTATTCCGAGTCTTCGGCTAAGGCTAGCGCGACTCGGGAACGCCCTATAAATACCTTCTCCTAGCGCTATAGTACTAACTCCTCTTCTTATCTGTAAATTAATCTTCTTACGCCTGAGAACACTAGTACGACTAGTAAATAAGTATTATACTTTATATAAAACGATATGCCTTATATATAATCGCTAGCGAATACTCCTTATCACTTTATATGACGACTGGTCAGGTTTGGAGGTCTCTCCCTATTAGTAGAAACACTTACTACTAAGCGAGATTATACGAGTAGAGTTTAGGGGCCCCTTTTTATATATATACTTCTATTCTCTCTCTACTTCTTTACTTCTTAGTTATAGACTCTTAAGTGATTCTTACTACTTTATATTTATAGTAATATAAGGTCTTATTACTTAGGTAGTTTTAAGACTTTTCTAGAGTAAGCGTTATATTATCTATAACTCTTTTACTTACGTCTAGGAAGATAGTAAATATCTACTTATATTATACCTTTATACTTAGAGCTACTAAACGCAGGAGATTACGCTATATAGAGAAGGCTTATACTAAGTATAAACTTAAAGAATAGTACTTAAACCGAAGTAACCTAAGCCCGATAAATCGACTACTAGTTCTCCGACTCCTGTGACGACTGGTCAGGTTTAGAGGTCTCTCCCTATTAGTGGAAACACTTACTGCTAAGCGAGATTACACAAGTAGAGTTTAGGGGCCCCTTTTCATATATATACTTCTATTCTCTCTCTACTTCTAGACTCCTTAGTTATAGATTCTTAAGTGATTCTTACTACTTTATATTTATAGTAATATAAGGTCTTATTACTTAGGTAGTTTTAAGACCTTTCTAGAGCAAGCGTCATACTACTATTAGTAATATCTACCTTATATAATCGAAATAGACGCTAGTGATAGAGTAATAGCAGGTGTACTATCGTAATAGTATAACGAAGACTAGTTCTTAGTAGCTTACTTCTCTAAGACTATACTACCTACCGAGCTTAATTACGCTATTCACGATAAGGAAATACTTATAATTATACGATCTTTTAGTAACTAGAGATCTAAGCTCGTAAGCGTATTATATTAGATCCGCGTTATTACTAATTATAAAGCTCTTAAGTACTTCATAACCTCTAAATAGCTAAATATATAATAAGCTCGATAAGCCGAGCTACTCGTAGATTATAACTTTATAATTACCTATCGACCTAGGAAGTATAATCTACTCGCTAATGCTCTCTCTCGTAGAACAGATAAATTAGATAACTAGAATAATACTAAAAGAACCTAGCGTTTATAGTAGCTACTATACGAAGACTAAATCGATCTAGTATTACTTATAAGTAACCTCCGGAATAGCTCTAACTCTATAGATAACTTTAAGCTTATTAACGCCTTAGAAGTCGCTAACTTATTACTAGTCTTTTCTATAGTATAGTAAGTACTTAACGCTAATCGCATTACGCTATTACTCTAAGCTTTATAGAAATAAGCTCTTTCCGCTACTCTTAGAAAACTAACTATAGAAAAAGATCTTCTACTCTATAAAGGAAAACTAATTATACTTAATATCTTATACTTTCGTACGCTACTTATACGCGAAGTATATAACTAATTAGAGACTACCTATCTAAGTGCAAAGAAGACTTTATAACTATTAGTATTATAATACTAATAGCACGGAATCGCTTTAANCTTACTAGGATAAACCTTACTACTACTATTACCTATTAATATTACTAGTAACGATAAATAGGAGATCGAAGATATACTTACGTGCTATAAGCAGCGCAATAGCCTCTTATACCGAGTTTCCTAGTTAAATCAAGACGTCGATCTTATATAGTATAACGCTATAGATATTAAATACGCTCCCGCTAAGCTATAATAATTCCACCTTAATAACCTAACGTAAGCTAGACTTCCTGCTAGACTACTTAATTAGCTGAAAGCTTTCTACGATAGAATTAATAATTATAACTACCTTAATAGTAATAAGAAGATAGATTAACGCTCGAGGACGAGCTTTTTTCGGAGGGGGGAGTAGTATAACGACTAGTCAGGTTTAGAGGTCTCTCCTTATTAGTAGAAATACTTACTACTAAGCGAGATTATACGAGTAGAGTTTAGAGGCCCTTTTTCATATATATACTTCTATTCTCTCTCTACTTCTTCACTCCTTAGTTATAGAATCTAAAGTGATTCTTACTACTTTATATTCATAGTAATATGAGGTCTTATTACTCAGGTAGTTTTGAGACCTTTCTAGAGCAAGCGTCACACTTTACGCCTACTTTATATCTACGCTTATCGTCAGCTCGACTTAATACTCTGTATCGAATTAACGCAATTAACGCTAATAATAATATTTATAGCAAGTCAGAAGATAATAATAATAAAGAGATATACGATAACGCCTAGGAGTATATTAAACTGCTAGTAAAAGACTACGCCTAAGGAAAGACTCCTTCCTAAGTAGTATACGAGATATATAATATCTTAACCTTATGAAGCTTCTTAGTAGTTAATCGTTTACTATACGTGCTACTCTTACTAAGAATAGACTCTTATATAAGCTACTTATACTTCTCGATTCTGGAGCTAATAGATACTATTTTATTAATTATTCTTTTCTTAAATCCTTTTCCTTCTTCTTAAAACCTTTAATTTACTTTCTACTAAACGTAATTCTTATTAAAGGCTTTAATAGCGTTAATAGTAGTACTATTAGTTACTATATAATACTTAATTTAATAGTAGATTATCGCGTTTTTGTATTTACCCCTTTTCTTATTATTACTCTCGGAAACTATAGTATTATACTCGGAAGGACTTAGCTTTAGGAATATTAAGTACTCTTAGATACCTCTAAACGATAGATTATTTAGCTACTATATACTCCTCCTAGTAACGTTTATAGCTCTCCGATCGAGATTAAGGACTTACGTAAATACTATACTTATTAGTATTACTAATACGACGCTAACGAACGAAACGAACGCCTTAATTAGTTCTGGGAAGCGTACGAAGAATAGCGAAGCGTAGCTAACTCTCTTATTAATATTCGAGCTATTATTAACTCTATCTCTATTATTAAATAACTATTACTAGCTCGGAAGCGTATTTCTAAGGAGACTTATAGCTATAAAAATATTTAAAACTCTCCCCTAAAGAGTATTCTATAAGTAACTAACTCTCTATTACTATTACTAATTAGTTAGGACTATTTCTCTAGCGTTTATACTACTTATTATAGATATAATAAGCCTAAGTATTTATTACTTAAAGAATAAGAATAAAGTAGTAAAGAGAAGTCTTTATACTCTAGAGAAGCTATTAATATATAGCTAAAGTATATACGATTTAGCGATATTATTACTTATATCCCGCGTGAATCTCTACTTTAACTCTAATTAGAAGTCTTTACGTTAAAGACTTACGTATAAGACTACGCTCGTGCAATTTATACTATAGACTAATAGTTACTCGGAATACTATCTCACGACTTAATAGAAGCTACTTAAAGTATAAAAATAGCTACTATAACATTTCGGAAGCGATAAAGATCACCTCGTGTACTTAGACCTCTTCTAGAGCTTCTTACGCTAGAGATTTATACGATTAGTAGCTTAGCTTTCTATCTCTTATATAAACGCTAGAAGTCTTCTAACGATAAGATCTTCTCTACTACTCTTCACGAGATAGATAAGCTTCTTAACGACCGAATCGCAGTTTAGTAATATAATACTACTATCGTATCTTTAATTATCGACCTTATAGAATATCGCAAAACTACTTAATAATTTACTATTAGCTTAAGCGAATTAGATTCAGAATTATAGATCCCTTACGAGTATAGCTAGTAGGTATACGTCTTTTCTAAGGAAGCTAGCGATATTCTCCCTCCTTATTACTTATACGATTACCGAATTAAGCTTAAGGAAAGGGCTAAGAAGAACCTTAAATACTCCTCTTTATATAAGATATTAGCTAAAGAACTTGAAGTTATTAAGGCGTATATTACTAATAACTTAGCTAAAAGTTTTATCGAACCTTCTTAAGTACTATATGCTATACTTATTCTCTTCGTTAAGAAAGCTAATAGAAGTCTAAGATTCTATATCGACTTTCGCGTACTTAATAACCTTATAAGGAAGGATTAATATCTACTACTATTAATCGATAAAACGCTAGCTAGAATCTCTATTACTAAGATATTTACTAAACTAGATATTCGCTAGGCGTTCTACCGAATTCGAATAGATCTAGCCTTTAAAGAGTATACGACCTTCCGGACCTATTATAGTATATATAAGTATAAAGTACTCCCTTTTAGTCTGACTAATAGCCCTGCGACGTACTAGCGATATATAAATAACGTCTTATTCGACTACTTAGATAACTTCTATATAGTATATCTAAACGATATTCTGATCTACTCTAACGACTTACTATAGTATTAATTATATATACATAAGGTACTATAATAATTATAAGACGCTAGATTATAAGCCGACCTTAAGAAGTATAAATTCAATATCACTTGTACTAAATACCTTAGATTTATTATCTTTACTTCTAAGATCAAGGTAGACCCTAAGAAAGTTAATATTATATAATCTTAGAATTACTCGACTATAGTTAAAGGTATATAATCGTTCTTAGGCTTTTATAACTTCTACTAACAATTTATTAAGGACTATAGAATTATCGTAAAACCTCTTATATAACTTACTAAAAACAATATATTATTTCAGTTCGCTAAAGAGTATAAAGATGCCTTTGATTACCTAAAGCATACTCTCACTTCGGTACTACTCCTCTACTACTATTAGTAATATCTACTTTATATAATCGAAATAAACGCTAGTAATAAAGTAATAGTAGGTATACTATCGTAATAGTATAATAAAGACTAGTTCTTAGTAGCCTACTTCTCTAAGACTATACTACTTGCCGAGCTTAATTACGCTATTCACGATAAGGAAATACTTATAATTATATAATCTTTTAGTAACTAGAGATCTAAGCTTATAGGCGTACTATATTAGATCCGCGTTATTACTAATTATAAAGCTCTTAAGTACTTTATAACCTCTAAATAGCTAAACGCACGATAAGCCTAATAAGCTAAGCTACTCGCAGATTATAACTTTATAATTACTTATCGACCTAGGAAATATAATTTACTCGCTGACGCTCTCTCTTGTAGAATAGATAAATTAGATAACTAGAATAACGCTAAAAGAACCTAGCGTTTATAGTAGCTACTACGTAAAGACTAAATCGATCTAGTACTACTTATAAGTAACCTCCGGAATAGCTCTGACTCTATAGATAACTTTAAGCTTATTAACGCCTTAGAAGTCGCTAAATTATCGCTAGTCTTTTCTATAGTATAATAAGTACTTAACGCTAATCGCACTACGCTATTACTCTAAGCCCTATAGAAATAAGCTCTCTTTACTACTCCTAGAAAACTAACTATAGAAAAAGATCTTCTACTCTATAAAGGAAGACTAATCGTACTTAACGTCTTATACCTTTATACGCTACTTATACGCGAAGTATATAACTAATTAGAGACTACTTATCTAAGTGTAAAGAAGACCTTATAACTACTAGTATTATAATACTAGTAGTACGGAATCGCTTTAACTATTAACTAGTACTACTATAACTATTATACTTACTAACGAATTTAAGTGCCGCGTAATAAGAAACCAGGCCTCCTCTAACCTCTGCCTGTACTATCACGTCTATAGGAGTATATTATAATCGACTACTATAGCTTTAACCGCGATAAATATAGCTATAATAATATTCTTATATTTATTAACTATTTTAGTAAATAAGTAATTAGTATTCTATACCGAAAGACCTCCGATACGCGCGACCTTATAAAGCTTTACTTATACTACGTATATCGCTATTTCGGAGCTCTATTAATAATTACCTCTAATAGAGAGCCTTAATTCGTTTCCTGTTTTTAGATTATAATTATTATAATTCTTAGTACTAAAAGATAGCTTTCTGTAATAGACTACTTGTAAATAGATAGCTAAATAGAGATCTATAACTAATATCTCTAACGCAGATTATAATCTTTTATCTCTTACTATTAAGATAACTAGTCGGAATTCTTACTTATTATAGATTATACCTAGATAACTCTCCCTTACGAATCCCTTAGAGGTCTCTTACCCTTTGAATTTATTTATAGATATATACCTCGTATTAATTAGAATTAGAAAAACTTACCTAACTCTACTACGCTTACTAATAAGTTAAATACTTAGTAAACTCTAGATTACGCTAATCGCTTGCGCGATACCTAGACTACTACTTAATCTAGCTTCTAATATATATAAGCTAAGATATCCTAATCTTATAATCGCTTATGCTATAAAGTCGACTTTACTATAGATAACCTTATCTAGATAGATATATACTACTTTATAAGTACTCGACTTAGTAAAAAACTCGACTTCCTAACTAATAGACCTTTCTATATAATTAAAAAGGTTAGAAGCTCTTATCGTCTAGAGCTCCCTACTAGTATAAAAGTATATAACGTATTCCCTACTACTAAGCTATAGAAGTATCTAAACGACCCCTTACTAAGATAAACCTTACTACTGCTACTACTTATTAATATTACTAGTAACGATAAATAGGAGATAGAAGATATACTTATATACTATAAGTAGTATAATAGCCTCTTATACTGAGTTTCCTAGTTAAATCAAGATATCGATCTCATATAGTATAACGCTATAGACGTTAAATACGCTCTCGCTAAGCTATAATAATTCTACTTTAATAACCTAACGTAAGCTAGACCTCCTGCTAAACTACCTAATTAGCTAAAAGCTTTCTATAATAGAATTAATAATTACGAATACCTTAATAGTAATAAGGAAATAGACTAACGCTCGAGGGCGAGCTTTTTTCAGAGAGGGGGGTAGTATAATAACTAGTCAGGTTTAGAGGTCTCTCCCTATTAGTAGAAACACTTACTACTAAGCGAGATTACACGAGTAGAGTTTAGGGGCCCCTTTTCATATATATACTTCTATTCTCTCTCTACTTCT